>VDFB02326507.1:0-26975 GCA_007258455.2 Sequoia sempervirens
GTATTACCTATATATGGCATAGTTTAGTATTCATCAATAATTTAAACTACTTGTTACTTAATTTTTCTAGTGTACTCTATTTAGTTCTAAGATATTATCAAGATATACTAATTATTGACACCAACCATTTTATTTTGATTGTAACTTGTAATATTAAACAATAGTCATCATATTAATTTTTAAAATACAGTCTCTAAGTGTAACAAACACTATTATCAACAATATTTTAATTCTCATGAAATGTAATATACAAATATAATTTTTAGTAAATAGAGCATTTTCAAAACAACTATAAATACGAAATTAAGGAAATGTAAGCTAAATGAAATAAATGATAAATATAATTTGAACATACGATTAGTAATGTGGAAAAAATAAAATAATTTGTAGAAAAATTCTATATAAAGTTTAAAAAAAAAGTAGGAGAGTACACGATGTATTT
Organism: Sequoia sempervirens; assembly: GCA_007258455.2. Lineage (NCBI taxonomy): Eukaryota > Viridiplantae > Streptophyta > Pinopsida > Cupressales > Cupressaceae > Sequoia > Sequoia sempervirens. The sequence continues at coordinate 443 of VDFB02326507.1, forward strand.
ATATAGGCATGCCATCATCTACTAAACTAATTTGTGCACAAAATTATTCGATTGGATGCCATGCAATTGTGTTGTATCGTTTTATTGACCAATGTCATGAAATTAGGATTCAAGCATGTAGGATAGAGGAATGAACATATGATTTGAAAATATTTGAAATCTATTTATTTTTTACCCTTTCTAATTTTTTTAGAGGTTTGATTTGTGAGCTTTATATATTTGTTGTTATGGTTGTAAACATTCATGATGAAAATGACTAATTGTTGATCAAATATTATTTAGATGTTATGTTCTTGTTGACATTTATAACATATTTTTGTCATAGAATAGTTGATATGTAATTTTATTATAAAATGATTATAATTTTCTATTAGATTCCGATTAATAAATATGTATATAGTTATGATAATTACTATGTAACTATTTTATTTTATACTTTATATTGACATATGCCATTTTTTTTTCTTAAAAAAATTATATATAATTTATTTCATTTTACAGTGACAATAAATTTTATATTTGAATTATATACCACTTATCTTAATAAAAATATTCTATTTATTAAACATTTTGAATGAAAATGATTAGAATAAATGTTTGAACCTACAATTCAATTTATAATTAAACAAAACTCATTGCAATAGTATTGCGTGACGGCAAGTACTAATAAAGGTATTTATATTTTAAACATATTTTAATTTTCTAAATAATTAATAATGGGTACCGCTTTTAACAGTTTCCTAAATTAGGAATGCCCGTCTCACATCATTGAATTTGTAAAATTTACTGTTAAACATTGTTCTCTCGCAAACTGAAGGCAATAACATTTCAGTGGCCTTCCAAATTATTGAGAGATAATGACGAGCTATAAGGACCACAGTCGATCTCTGAAGAGAAGTAAAAATCCTATAAATGTTGTTGGGGCCGATGTTTTGCTCAAGATTTTCAGTAATTTGGATCTTTTGGACCTCGCTCGAGCTTCCACAGTCAACAAATCTTGGTAAGATATACACATTTCTTTAATAATTTTCCAACTTATAAATTTTTGTTAATTTTTTTCTTCATGCCATGAAATTTCGTGTTTTATGCTCTAAGTTACCCGAGAAATCGCTGTCTCCGAAGAATTGACATTTTAGGAACCCCCATCTTATCATTTCGTGTTTCATGTTGTTCATTCCGGGTAAAATAGCATTCAATTGCTCTTGTTAAGCAAACTATCAATACCGTCATTAATCAGGCAGTAAAACCTAAATTTTTATAGCCATTTTTTTTCAAAATGTTTTTATGTTTTTTAGTGATTTTTGAATATTCTACGAAACTCCTCTTATCCGGCTAGTAATCTCCTTCCCTTTGGTACTAACATCTGCAGAATGCCTTGTGGAACCTCTAGCTTCTTGTTTTAGTCTATAAAATGACCGTAATTTACAAGCTGTTTTTCACAGTTGCATATGTCTACACTGGGATTTTGTTTCAGAACAATATTCTCTTTTAAAGAGCTTTAAGTAGAATCTAAATTGTGCTATAAGGGCTGCAGTTGATTCCATATTATGCCTTATTCAGTAAACATTATTTTTCAGATAATTTTACATTGTTACTGTTACTCTGGTTTCACTTAATGCTGAATATGCACAGTGAATTCATTGCAAATATTACGATACACAGGGCTTTGCTGATCAGGGTTTTACACTTAATCAATAGGTTATTACAGTGTGGTTGGATGTAAAATTGTAAATTTTAAACCTGGTTAGCATCTTCCTATCCTAAATCTAAGGATAGCTTGATTTGGGTCATGCAGATGATAGTTCACTGGCCTAATAAATTTAGTGTGGATAGTCTCATCCAAAACTCTTGTAACTGCTGAGCAATGTTTCAAAAAGTTAGGCCAGGCGCGTGGAGTGGAATGTAGTATGTGCTTTGGGGATGTATGGAATCTGGCTAGACCCTGTAGAATTTATAAGTTATAAATATAATTTTTGGTTGGTAAATTTTCCTTGTGGGGTGTCATTTGGTTTAGATATTATGATCGAGGAAAAATTGACAGGACTTGCACTTAGCCTTTGCCTGTGATAACCCTTAGCCAAAATGCTTGCATAAAATGCTCTGACGGAGTTTGACATAGGCTGAAACACAGTTGGGCCTTACATAGTCAAAAACCTTAGTTTGTGTTATCTAAATCCTATAACTGGTTTGCGGCTATAAGTTTGTGTTCACTAGTTTGAAAAGAAACAGTGCAATGCTTTGAAAGCAGAAAATTTCATTTGTTAGTGTCTGCTGCAATAGAATTTACCATCCGAATTATTTTTGCTTTGGGAACTTTCTTGGTAACTCAATGTAGTTTTACTGTCTTCAGACTTTTCTATTTTCCACTGTGCATTAGACGCCATTAGATCTATACTGTAGAGTATGGTGAATACTTTTTCTTTAGTAACAATAATTATCAGAGGTATCAATGATTATTATTTATGGTTCTTTGCATGATTGTATGCTTGAGGCTATATCTTTCTTCTTTCCAATCTGTTGCTCCATGATAGCATTATCACTTTGTTAAATGCAATCAGTGTTAAGAATTCTTGAAGATAATTAGTTGAGCTGGAAATTAGTGTACAAGTATAATGTCTGAGTTGTTTCTTACTTAATTTGTTGTGATACCTCTGACAAACAAATTTTGGAAATACAGGATCATAATTTTCAGCAAAGCCCTCATGCTAACTTCAAAAATAGTACTGTCTCATTTTACATCTACAATCGTTATTGAATTTTGCTTTACCTAGAATAGGGTGGAGATTGACAATCAAGAGGAAAGTATTGCAGGTTGAATAGAACTATGATGTTCTAGTGGAAATTCAAGCAACTTTGGAGAATATGGAGGGATGGAAGCAGATTGCTGCATGTAAGAAGTGAATTTGGCATGCAGTATCATGGACAATTATTTTTGAATCACACAATATAGGGTAAAACTAGGGAAAGGAAATGATCGAGTAATGTTCTAAAGTAAAATGATGGTCCCTGAAGGGAACACACAAAATGGTCGGGAAAAATGGGAATTTGGAAAGCTATGTAAACAATCCAATTAAAAGAAATACAAGGAAATTTTGTAGCAACTTGTGAAATGACATATTTATTGCAGTGATAACACATAAAACAAAGAAATCAACCTTTTCATTGTAGCTTCCCAGATGCAATTCAAACAAAGCAAGTATTTCCAAACTTGAAGAATGCTAATTCAACGGAAAATTAGGGCAATCCACTTTTAATAGGGGTGCCTAGTCTTCCAAGGTCCAGCAGAGACCTAGTATTCAGTAGGACTTGATAAGCATGATTGGTATGCAGAACCATTTAGCTATTTCTATAAATACTGAAATTTTGGGTCTGTACTTATTTTATTTTTTTGTCTGTCACCGGCCATGACAAGATTTAAGGATTTTTTGTACTACTTACACTACAGATTGTCAGAGATAACTATCAGTTTCAAAGAATATCAAGGAATTTCTGGCTGCCATATTGGTGATTTTCCTACCCATTCCAACTAATACACTTTTGAAGACACTTGTCATCTATTATTGTTACTATTTTAATTTTTTTACCCAGCTGTACAATTTACTCTCTTACTAGATCCTAATTGCCTTGTTGTATAGGATATATCATCAATTCATTATCTGTGATCATGCAGGACTCTTCTGAATGATATTAAGTGCAGTGTAAATCTGTCGAGTTCTTGACCTTTTTTTGATTTTGTTTAGCCATACTACTTTCTACTTGTTATGATATTTTACATTCATGATATTTTCTAATTTAAAATTTATTTGCAGGCACAGCATTATCGAAAGATCTTCTTTATGGAGAGATGCATATTATATGCAAAGACATGAACTCCTTAATCATGTGAAGGAAAGCACTCTATCAGAAACATCCCGGAAGGACTGGGTGGGACAACTTATGAGTGAGCAGCACAAATCTGCACTTGTTCACGGTTCAGGTCAAGTTTGCTGTTGGAAAGGCCATTCTACTGGGTATGCTATTTGCAGATTTCCATTCTGTCATAGTCTCATCTATCCTATTTTTAATGTTTTTGTGCTAAGAATTACTGTATTGCCGATGTAAGTGTCTTGTCAAGAGAATTCATTCTTCTTGGTCTATATTCAAAATCAGGTGTATTACACAGCTGAATTCAGTCATTCCTGTAAGGAGCCCATATCTTTAGTCATTGTCTCAGTATTAGATCATTGTTAACAACCATCATATGTGTGGCTGAGTGCCGATCCTCCGTATATGTTAAATCCAGGTTCTTTGGTTCCACACATTCCATGATCTCCATGTGAATTCAGGAAAAGTATAGATGTAGCAGGTGGATAAACCACCTTAGCCGGGGTTTTTGAGAAGGAAGAGACTTCATATCTTCTGAGTAAAAATTCCACAGCCCAGGTCCCTTTGGTGGAACCCTCAGTTTTTCATGTTCCACTGGTCTAAATGTCTTTACTTGGGTGGCTTCTTGGTCTGGAATGAAACAAGGGTTTCGGGTTTTATGCTATTTGGTGGGTTTTACTTAGCATATTTCCCTTTCTCCTTAGTCCTTGTCTTTTGGTCTAATCCTTCATTGACTTGATATGGTCGGTCTCCGGTCAGTTTAAAACAACTTAAGTCTTTTGTATCCATGTATTGACCAGCCCCTTATGCTATGGTTTCCCGTTTACCCGTTGCATAGTATTGTCTTCTTATTTTGGTCTAGGGTTTAATACTTTATAAGGTTGGGTCTTGGAAATATTTTGCTCTTATTTCCTATGTCGAATATGGTCTTAAGTCTTTTTAAGTCCCTATCTCTCGTCATACCTAGGCGGCCCCCTTTTAAAACAACTTATGAGCACGTGCATAATTCCTCCACTTAAGTTCTCGCTTACCACTCAGCATATCACTCATCGCTAATAGCCTTGTGACTGCTAGTATTGAACTTGCGATGAGCGATGGACCTAAGTCCTATGTATTGCTGCCCTGCTTTACATCACGGATAGGTTTTAAGCCTTAAGTTTCATATCATCGATGCGCGATATGAAGGATTTCTTTACTATCGCTGGTAGCTTTCGTATTGCTGATCGCCCAAATGCTTTGAGTTCCAAATCAGCGATATGTGATAACACTATGGCCCTTTGCATTTACTAGCTCATCGCCCATCGCACATTGCTGCTTGCTTGTCTTTTCCATATCAGCGATGAGCGATGAGATCTATGGTTCTATTATTACATCGCTAATTTGAGTGTTGCTAAGGGCGACGCCTGCATGACCATTGATCTTGTTGCAAAGGATGCGTGGCTAGATCCAAAACTATCGCCATTTTTCTTCCATTGCTAATGTGATTCAGCTATTAAGAAGTGAATCAACGACGGGTGATGGAGGAAGTATAAAGTCAAAAGAGGAAGACCTAATCTAACGGCTAAGATCTTATCGCATATGTTGTTCATATCACTGATAGGATACACAAAGGAAAAGGAATATTAGTGATATGCAATGGACGGTCAAGTCTTGTGCCCATCGCGTTACCTCAAGCCATCGCAGTTGTGAATGGAGACCTGGAGAACACATTATCGATGGGTGATGGGGAGTTAGGGATATTTGATGGAATATTCCTGCCATCGTTGGTTTCTATTGCATCGTGGATCCATCCAAGAAGGAGAAAGACAAAGTAGCGATGAGCGATGGTCTCAAAGTAAAAGGTAATGAAAGCAAAAGGGGCTACAGGGCAACACCAAAAGGGCATCGTTGAAAGCAAAAAGAGGAGCAAGGATAAAGGAGAGCCATGGATGATGTTTAAAATCAAAACAATCAATGGCCAGAATTTGAACTTAAATGGCTAAGTGTCATTTCGCTCACACGAGCTTTCTTTCAGGCATTAATGGTAAAGACGCTCCATTCCTTGGCCATAAAGAAGGTTGTTGGCTTGTTTGTCCTCACAATTGCAACTGTTCGAAGCAGATGAATTGGTCAAGTTTGAAGAGAAAGATGTGAGGAGCTTAGGCAAAGAAATTGCAGTGACATTGAAGGCAAATTCTCCCTAGTAAGCAAATATTTACACCTCTCTGTCGAAATTGTAATTTAATTGAACTGGTTAGGGCAAGTTAGTGATTAACTTAGAAAGCTCTAGGTGCTTAGGGTTCGAAGGGTTTTGTTATTATACGAATTCACATAAGTTGGTAGGAATTGAGTAAGATTTGGAAGGGTTTTTGCTTGTGTTTTGCAAATTTGCTTCTTGAAAGCATAAAACCAGTAAGCCCTCGTTTACAAGTTGAAATTCGTAAACCCTAAATATAAACCATGAGTCATCCTAGTGAATCCTTGGGTGTTGGGGGGAAACCAAAACAAAAAAAGCCTAAGGTTGTGAAACCTAAGCCAGAAACCTCATAAAAGACTACAAAATCTAAGGGAGAAAAGAGAGATTTTGCTAGGTTCATGGAAGGTGAATCCAAAGATAATGCTGAGGGAGGAAAGCAGATTGGAAAAAGACCTACAGGGTAGGGTGTCATGACTATCAGATTGATTGACAATGCTGCTAGAATTGGAGAGGTCCCTCTACCATAGAGTGGTTGGGAGTTATTCTTGTATGCTTTCAACAAATGATATGCTAAATGTCCAACCCATCACCTATGGGGTTTTAACCTTGGAAGGCTGGTGGTACCAAATGTATTTGTTGAAGTGGATTTGATGCTGGAGCTAGCAAGGCATTACGATGCCAAGGACAGGAAAATAAAAAGTGAGAATGGAACCCCACTCCTTGACATAACCAGATACAGGATTGTGGAGGTGTTCAAGTTAAACCCTAATTACACTGTCAGCATCAATTTTTCTGATTTATGCAATGAGTATGAACAGAACAAATATGGGTATAGGAGGCATGTGCTTCCTAGGCATAGGAAAGGGACAATGTAGCTTTCAGTCCAAAGGACTTGGAACCTTTTGATTGTGATGAGTTCACAAATTACTTCAAGAACACATACTATTGCTTGGATTCTAAGTGGCGGTCTGGGGTTTGGGTTGGGGTTGGTTCTCCCGGTTCGGCCAAAATTTTTGGGGTGGGTTCGTTGTCTTGGGTTCGTTAGTACAAATTACAAAATATATATATATATATATATATATATATATATATGCAGCCTAGAAGCATGAATTAGGATTAGAATTTAGAATATCACATAACTGATAACATCATATAAACAACAAAACCACCATAAACTTGAATGTCATTTAAAACATGCATGATAAATATTCATTGTTCAAACTTCAAGCTCAATATTACAACACTTTCAAAGTTTTAATCATCATATGGATTCTCTAGATCATCCATATCATTGTCAACATTGACATTAGATGTAGTAGGAAGACTAGATGAATCACAAGTGCCAATGGCACCATCACTAGCACTACTAATGTGCCCATGCCCCTGTTGGATATCCTCAGGCTCATCCCCATATGCAATATGTTGGGAACTGCAAGCATCCAAGTCAGTATCCTCTGGCACTATATCCCACAACTTCGTCTCCCCGTCCTTGTAGTTAGGTTGTTTGTGTGAAAGGAGACGCAAGTTGGAATGCACATATACTAAGTTCTCCGCTTTTTTTGACAGCAATTTATTGCGCTTTACTGAGTGGATGAAAGAATATGTGCTCCAATTCCTCTCAGATGCGGATGAACTAGCAACCTATGAAGACAAAGTAAACAATTAAAAATTTATAAATGGAATTATGAAACTTTTAAAACTAAAATATGAAAATTTATTAAACTTACTTGTGATAAAATTTTGATTGCAAGGGGCTGCAAATTTTGGAAGTATTGTCCATGGAAGTACCACCAAGAATGAGCATCCTTTAAGAACCTATCACGGGAGGCATCAACATCTAGATGATTTGAGTGCACAAAATCAGTGAACTCATCCGTGACTACACTCCGCAAATCTCGATCAGGGAAGAGTCTCACAAATGCTGCCTTGTACCCTTCAGCCACTTCTAAATCTCTATATGGAGGAAGCCTTCCTGGTTGTGAAAGAACCTGAGAGCTGTAGTATTTTGGAGTCAATGCAAAGGCAAGAAGGTGTAATGGAGTTGTCATTTTGTTCCATCTTTCTTCAACAATTGTATGCACTTGTTTGAAGAAAGTCTCTTCAGGGTCTTGCTCTCTTGCATTTATGATGCACTTGATCTTCTCAATCATTGAGTCTATACCATCATATATTTGTCCAATGCATGGCTTGTCCATGTCAGTATAGCGAATCATACTCAAAATGGGCTCGGTGAAGCTAAGGAGATACTCCACACGATCCCACCATGAGTCATCTAATATCAGGCTCCTAATTCTTGTTGCTCTTTCAGTGCTGCTTTGCCTCCATATAGACCAATTGGTGCTAATTACCATGCTAGAAAGTGCTTGCCTAACTTTCACAAGTCGTCTCAAGACGATTGTATTAGAGGCAAAGCGGGTTTCTGCAACCTATTGCAAATTAAAAAAAAATTAATATTTAAAAATAAACTTTAAAGAAGAATTTAAATTAGATTGAACAATCAAATTATGAAAATCAGAAAATGACAAATGTAAATATTACTTCTCTTACCTTCAATAGCTCCAATTTTGAAAATGTTCTAAAGATCCCTTGAGACAAGTGGTGGTTGGTGACGAACATCTGAATGTCCTCAGCCTCAGTATACAATTGTTTGATCCATTCAATTTTATTCCCAATCTTTTGCAGCATAAGATTGAGTGAATGGACCGCACAAGGTGTCCAAAAGATATGTGAATATCTTTCCTCAACCAACAACCCTGCAGCTCTACAATTCTTTGCGTTGTCCATTACAACTTGAACAACGTTGCGGGCTCCCACTTGCTCAATGGCTGCAATAAGAATATTAGCAATAAATTGCCCATCTTTTACTTGCCCCTCACAATCCACGGCTTTCAAAAACATTGCCCCTTTAGGGGACACCGCTATGACATTGATCAAAGGCCGATTTTTTGAGTCCTTCCAACCATCTGAAACAATGGACACACCTGTCTCAACCCATGAATCTCTTATTGGCTTCAATGCATCTTCAACCAACTCAACCTCCTTATCCAATAAAGTGCTACGCACCTTCTCATAACCCGGGCCCTTGTACCCTTTTGGAGCTTCATTAACCGCTCTCAACATCTCTTTCCAATATGGAGAACGAACAACATTAAAAGATAGTCCATTGGCATATACGCATCTTGCTACACATTGGTCGGCAAGGGCTCTACTCTCATTTTGAAATGCAACTTCCAAAGGTCCCTTTGCTCTCTTGTTTGCAAAAGGTTGTGCACTTTGAGCTTGAAGATTTGGAATGGCCATAAATGGGTGGTCTTCTACCACAATATTGGGATTGGGATTAGATGGGGGCTGCATTCCCTTTGATTTTTTATTTGACAAAGGGTGATTTCCTTTTTGGGCTTCCCGTTGATCTGCTAGTTCTTGCTCCATAATGTATTTTGCAACTGTCTCAGGGTCAATAGGAGCATCTTTCTTTCCAGGGCAAGGTGAGATGCCTTTTCCAGTTATGCCACACAAATGTGCTTTCACCCTATGGTATGAACTAGAATATTGAACATCACACCCATTGCATTTCCAAACATAACCACCACCACCTGGAAGCTGTCTTATCATTTCAACATACTGCCATAGAGGAGAATTTGCATTTGTTTTGAACTTTGGGTTTGGTTTAGCTATGGAGCCGGAGGTAGAACCCATTGACATTGTGATTCCTATGGCAATTTGTTTTGCAAACAACACATTCAAAATTTGAATGAAAACAAAATATAATAATTTTTAAAAAATTAAAACCTAGCTCTTTTGAATCTTGCACAATGTATACATTCATAGAAGAACAGAAAAAAAAAGATGCAAAACAAAGTTTCTGTTTGTAAAACAAAAAAAAAAGAATGAAAAAATGAGAAAAAAATGAGAAAAACATACCTTTTTGCAAAAATAATCTTCAACAATCTTTGTAGCAGCCAATGAACACTTGCAAATCTGTAGGAATGGCAATGCAATCGTTGTAGAAGCTTCAACAATCAATATTCAACTCCTTTTGTCAATCCAACAAGTTAAAATAAGAAGTCAGCCTCTTGAAATGAAAATGCTTGTTTGCAAAACAAATGAATGAAAATGAGGCAGTTTAGGTGTTTAACATGTTTTAGAGGTCACTTTTAGGGTTCCCATGGCGTGGGTCAAAGTCAAAGGGAAGAAAAACATTAAAAAAACATAAAACATGCACTTTTTGCCGCCCACACCGGTTCTTTGGAACAAATTGGGATAAAGGCATGTCTTCCCGAATAGCAGGGGACAGGTAGGTTCCCGGACCAGGACCCGGAAGACCCGATCCGAGGCCAGACACAAACTGAAGAACACACGCTATAGCTTGGATCAGGTATTGGCTCACAAGTTTGATGAAAGAATACCAACTGCTTTGTTGGTGATGATAATTGATATTCAGAACTAGAACTCAAATAGAGGATTTGACTATGCAACATATATTGCAGAGAAGATGCATAAAGGGCTAATTGGGTTGAAGGATGGAAGAGCCCCATTATCTTTTCCCCATTATTCTTTATTGATGCACATGATTCTTCGGATTCAACAAGAGAAGTGGAAGAAACAGATTAAGCTAAGGCAGAAAGGTGATGAAGGAAATGATCTGCCTGTCCAAATGTGGACTCATATTTGGGACCAAATTGTCCACATTCAAATTATCTTGCTTTCTGTAATGTTGCGAGGTTTGGTATTTTGGAGAGTTTGGGTGTGGCACCTCTGTATAGAATTTCAAAAGTCATCAGGGAGATTATGCGCCCCAAATAACTTAAAGAAGGAGCAACAAAAACTCACAATTGGGGTGACTGGTTTTTGCATTCACATTACACTTTGATCAGAGCTTATGGAGCCAAGGTTGCACCCTATTGCCTACCAATGTATGTTTTTGATAGGTTGGCCTTCATGGAGCTTATGTGGTAGCTGGACTTCATGGATAAGGAACATTTCAGAATTCCTAGGAAGGGTTCAGTGATAACCCCACAATTCTCTTTTGCTTATTTCATTGCCATTGCAAAGGAGGGGTATGAAAAGTTTGGAATAATGCTGAACAATCTTAGGTTGCCAGTAGATGAGGTTAGAAATTATGACCCTGAAGGGTTTATGAGATGAAAAGAAAGAAGGGTTTGTTCGGGTTTTCCCATCACTTTTTATACATTGATGATGTAATCAGAAATTTGACAATTGATGGTGCAGTGACTTCAAGGAAGGAGTGGACTGCCATATGTGATATTGAGGAAGACATAATATAAAGGAATGCTTTGCCCATATGATGAGATTGAGAACCCTTATGAAAGGGCCATGACAAAATTAAAGGATTACCAAAGTGTTGAATTCAATGCAAAGGTCAAGGAGGCTGCGAAGAAGGCGCAGGTACTCAAGGAGCAGCAGCAAGAAGCTATGGACATTCAAGAACAACCTTTGGAGGTTGGTGAAGGGGGCAGCCCATTGGTTGAATACTCTGCTACTGAACTAATTGGAGATGAGCAATCTGCAGAGCATGTGCCTGATGATCAAGAGGTGAAAAAGAGATTCCCTTCCCCTCAGATAAAAGATACTCTTGACCCATACATTCCAATGGATAGGATTGTCAAGTGGCAATATGATGAAGTTGATGATGAAATTCCTTGTTGATGATTCCTTTGTGCAAACTAAGAAATTCAAAGAGTTTATCATCCAACATAGGAGCCTAAGGAATTCAAAGAGTTTATCATCTAGCATAAGAGCCAAGACATCAAAAATAGCGATTTGAGGAGGCTAAGGCTAATGTGGACTCTTCACAACAAGAGGAGGCAGAAAAGGCAGAGGAGGAGAAGATAATGGCTGAGATAGCAGCACTTACTCTTGTTGAGGCTAGGAAAATTGTTAAAGAAATTGGTATGATGTTACTTCTAGGATGGAATCTTATTGCTGCTATTGCACTTGATGCAATAAGAAAGGATCCCATGCTTCTGTGTTTGAGGAGCATTTTGACAATCGTGTCTTTGGTTCTGGCTTTAGTCCCAAATTGCATACCCTTGCAATTTGGTCAATGGCTCCTAATACAAGAAACCTGAAGTGGTTAAATCAATTGAGGAGATCATTGGTTCAGTTGTGGTAGAGAGCCACCGATATCACTCCCATCCAAGCTGCAAAGTTGATTGTGCATGCTGCTATGCTGAGTGCTGACACTGCACAAACTTCTCAAAAGAAATATGATATGTTGTTGAATAACTACAACACTCTTCTGGATGAGCGTAAGAAGATGAGGGCCACTGCACAAGTAAGTCAATCAATAAAGGCATTGCCTTCCCCCTCTTCATCTTTCTCAGAATTATCAGCTCAAGACAGGGAGACTCTATCATTGAGAATCCAGAGTTTAAAGAAGGAAGTGTAAGTGGAGAAAGATAATGTTAAAAAGGCTAAGGAGGAAACCGCCAATGTTGCTGACAATATTTTGATGATGTCTTGAAGCACAGAGTTTCCAAGCTGATGCACAAATCTGATACTGTTTGTGTAATGTCCCCAATTTTTGAGTCAACATAAATTATTAATTTGTCAAAAGGTTAAATTGAAAAAAAAGACAACTTAAATTAATAATGCGAAAAAGTAACTTAAGTTAGGAAAAGTTAAATTAATTAAGTTACTTTTAAAAAGAAAGTGAATTCTCAAAAAGACAAAATCAAAAGTGAAAGGCCAAAAGATGAGAATTCAAACAGACATGGGAGTTTCGAAGTGGGAAAGAATAAAAGTTTGCTGGAAGCTCATTGCAGGCAGGTTGGATTTTAGATTTTGGAGTAGGTTCTCATTGGTGAACGTGGTTCACAACCTTTTTGAGGTGGGGAGACCTTCGAAAGAAGATTGGCTTTGGCAGTGAGAGATTTGCCCTGGCTGATAGCTAGAGAAATCACTCAGGTTTCTCGCTTGGATTCAATGATGGTATTTTGATGAGATTTGTGAAGTCTTTGTAAATGATAGATCTCAATTCAGTTTGATATCAACTTGGGTTTTTGCAGTTCTAGGTTTGTGGTATCTGTCTGTGTTGCATTGATGATTGAGATTAATGTTTGAGCAAATGGTTGAATGAATTAAGGAATCTATTCAATTGAATATTTTTTAAGTTGATATGCCAATGTAAGAAATTATATGTGCTGGCTGTAGATTTCTTCATCTGTTCATGAAGACGTGAGATTGTACATAATGCTGACAATTGTTTTGGCTTATAAAGTCAATATTCAAAGGGAACGTTTTAAGTTGCTCTGTTATTGCCGACTATTGAACATTATGTGACTTTTCTGCTACAAGAAACTGTATGCCATATGAATCGTAGGAATAAGTTTTAAGGGAGACAGGAAAGACCATTTCAAGTATTGATTCCCCTAGAAGTTGCTGTCATCCTTCACACCACCATCGAATCATATTAGATTTCTAGTTGAAGGATATTAGGAAATCAAATACATTAAAATCCATAGTCGTCATCTTACATTGTGCCAACAAATGAAATTGAAAGAAGCCGCTCCAATATCTGCCGCCATCACATCTTTTGAAGTCACAATTTATTATTGGGAGTGCATACTTAATGGGACAATGAATTTAGCCGCTTGGAGTTCATTAACAATTCTATTTGGTTCACACATTTAATATTTCCAGTATGTGTATACAAGCAACATTAAAAAAAATCGACTCATATTGTGAGTCAAGCTACCCAGTTTGGAGTTTCGGAAAGGCATGGTAATATTTTTAATGAAGATTTGAAGGCAAGATAATAGTTCAATGAGCCGGAATCAACTTATCTTAATCGGGAGTTGCTTATTAAAAGATGACATTTTGTTTCTTACAACCAAACTTGCCATTGAAGGAGTTGAAAGACTAATGAGCCATGGGAATTTTTACAGACCATCGCAGGACTCTGTATTGGATTATGCTTTGGAGATTTTTACAACTTTTCCATGGACATGTGATACAACTGAAGCGACAAAGGACTAGCAGAAGTCTTAGACGGTGTCATCCTAAATCTACAGCTAAGTCGATGGTAATTAGATGTTTGCCACAGTCTCCATTAAATCAAACGGGCAATAAAGAAGACTTCATGTGATTGAAATGAGCGGCGGTATGTATTCACAGGCAACACACAAGTCCTAAGGAAAGACGTGACTGAGCCGTGGAATATTAAAAGTCACGTCCATGAAAGGAGACAGAGATATGAATAATCGTGGCCGATGCTTTTGAATCAAGTGAAATCTGTATTGAAGTGGTGTAGATACATATTCATGGATCTTCAAAGTTATCGCAGTCTCCAAAGGAAGGAACGCGAATAAATATAAGGAGCCGATTATTTTAAGCAGTTGATATAATTCAAAGGTTAGGTCTTGCATTTCATGGGAAGAGTCATGGCAATTTAAAGAAAATGGGAGTAACGTAAAATTCTAAGCCATCGATTCTAGAAAAGGAGGGATCAGGAAGCCGCTGGGATGACAAAGCATTGACCATTTTCTTGGCAGTATGTGTGACATGGCAGAGTTAGGAGGTGGCATCGACAGGATTTGAAGCCGTTTAAATTTACTCTATTTGTATTTGTCTTGGTTAAGCCATGGGCCTATGGTAAGTGTGTGAGGAAGGGATTCAAGTCGCTATCTTGGGAATGAGGAATAGGAGCCTATGTTCTATTCATAGTCTTCACAGGAACAGAGACGTGAAAAGGGGAAACTGTGAATTATCCAGTCAGATCGATTGGAGCTAGTATTATCTAGTCAGATCAGGTCAGAGTTATAAACTGAATTTTAATATTGTAGTTCATTCATGATAGTGCTGTTATGAGATTTGGAATGTAAATATTCTGATTTTCTGGAAAGTAATAATGAAATATATGCTATTTCTCGGAGATTGCTCTTGCAACAGCTTTGTATGAACTGTATTCTCTCTTTCAAATTAGTGATATCCATTGCTTGTAATTTGATATTGAAGAATGATTTATGTGTGCTTGGACTGGGTAACAATAGTTCATTTATGAGCAAGATTAGAAACAACGCAAGTAAACTGTTTGACAAAATGCCCTGAACAGTCCTAGCTGGTTAAAAATCGAAAAAAAATTGTACAGAAAGGGTAGCGTAGTAGAGTTTGGGAAGCCTACAAGAGCATCCATGAGGCCCATGAGAGGTATAATGAAGTTCATTGCTTTCCAAAATGATTGGAGTAAATGGAGTGCTAGAGTTGGAGCCCTAAAGGAGATGATGCCTAATATGAAAGATGATCTTGAAGCTCCAACAAATATTCCAGATGTGTTGAAGGCAGTGGACTTGTTGGGTGGAATCTCGGCTTTTCATGGCAAGTTGGGTGCAGCTGCAAAATAAATTGAAAATGTTTAGAGACATGGAGGGGCATGGCATGCCAAAGATACTGAATGATGAAGGTGAACTGAAGGATTTTGTTACCTGGATGGATGAGTTGGGAGGTCTGCTCCCACATTTTGAAAGAGCAATCAGTCTCACCGACTACACCATGTTGAATGTAGCTATTGATAATATGACTGGAATTGAGGTGCGTATGGATGCATTTGTTAAAGAGACCCGCATATTAATTGATGCCAGATACAGCTGGCACAACACTAAGGTGTCGGAGTTGTTGGATATACAATGGCTCACCGAGGAGGACTATAATACATGGCTTGAAAAGTTTACAGATTAAGCCTTTGATAAAGTATTGTAAAAATTATATCCTCTTGGTCAAAGTGATGACAAGGTGCTGATGTGGACGTGGTGAATGCTGTTCCCTTTTATTGTTTTCTTGTTTTAAGTTTTTGCTGACTTGGCGTGCACGTGGAATACAATTTTGCTCTTGGAAGGATGCTTTGCTCACGGTTGATGCTGCTGCAATGGTGAAGGATGCCCTTTGGAAGGTGGGAACTATCTCCTCCAGCGATATGAAAAGGAATTTTTGTCTCATGTGGTTTTCCCCCTCTGAAAATGCAAATATAACTGCTTTGGGGATGTTTTGAAATTGAAATTGAAATGTAAGTCAAATGAAAATGTGATTAAATGTGTACTTTGGCCCGAAGCTTGTTGCTCCCTTGTTCTTATAAAAGGGAATTCAAGGCCAGTTGCACGTGTCTTTGGTTGGTGAAGCTTTTGAACTCACTGTAAAGAATTTTGTAATTCAAGCACAAGGAATAGAATTAGTGTTGAGTCTTAGGTTGAATTCGAGTCTATAATAGGCACAAGGGTTTTACAATAGTGATGGCATTTGAATGAGAAAGTGGAAATTCTGGAACAGTTTCTCTCCTATATTTTGTCATATGAATTATTAATAAAATGATCAAGGATCCTTTTATTGGTCTTCAATCGTTTTGGTTGAATGTATGATTTTGTCTTTGCTTTAATTCAAGGAATTAGTTAAAATGCTCTGATGAAATCATAGGTTTGTGTGATTAAGTATGAGGATTTGATAAGTAGTTTCTGTTCTGGGATAATTTTGAGTTGTTTTATTGTAATGCAATATCACAATAGTCTGTAAATGCTGAGCTGAAACATTGTTGTATTATAGTTTATTTCAAATTTGAATTTATTACCCGATGGATAAGGTACTGTTCTGTTAATTTGGTAAACTTCGAAGTCATTGAGTCGGCCTTGCCTTTCAAAGAACAAATTCTTATAGAAAATCATTCATACACCTTAAATTGTTGTAAAGTTTCATGAGAGGTCATCCATTCTCTGCTTTAGATGATTATTTGTTAGAGAATTAGCCAGATTCTTGAAGGATTTCATCTAATTTGCAACTTATGGGAATGTATCTGTTATTTGGAATGTCTATGGTAAATAGCACAAGAGTATCATTAAGTACATTGTAGGGATCACCCACCTGGGTCTTGTAGAGCCCGAAGTGCAGAGGGAAAGCGTAGCAAGCTTTCACCTAGTTGTTGGCCAATCCTCACCATTGTTGATTATTGAATTATGGCAAATTCATAGATAATGGGTGAGATCAAGTTTGGTTCATTAAAAACAACCAACACCCTTCAAGCAGGTCAAAGGAAACAAAAAAGTGCCAGAGATGTGGAGAACAAAATCCTGTTGGTAAAAAATAACCTCATCATCTTCCTGCAAAATATGAAAACTTTTTTCACCTGAAAGTTTGTTTAGACTTTGTGGTCCAAATTTCTGAATCTGTGAGAAATCGTTTGATCATGTCAAATTGTTTCATAGACCCAGGCTCAGATGCGCCTACTACCTTGTAAACAAATTATCAACATAAATTCTTGCAAGTTTCTGCCATGGGGGGGTCACCATAGGTACATGGTTATATGGAAACTACATGGGTTCATTCTGCGGGCTCTTTTTATTTTAGCATTCTGCTACTGTAGCAGGATTACAATGTAAAAGATCTTGCAATAATAAAAGAGGTGGAAAATTTCAATAATATGACTTTTGATGAAGCTTGTGAGTCATTTGTTAGAGCATGTTTAACTAAGTGACTTCCCTGTAGTTTCTTTTAACAGGATATCCCTGGAATGAAATACCCTGTCATTGCAAAAGCTTTTGAAATATTTACAGAACATCTGTAGAGAACCCTTGGATGCACAGATATAGGAAATGTTTTAGATGTTTGATGCCAGAGGATGGAAAGCCTCTCTTTTGGGACTGCAAGTTAGTTTGAATCTTCCTCAAGAGAAAAATAAAATGAATCATTTGTTTAAATAAGGTACTTGACATTGAATACTTTGAATGGATGATGTCTCTTTCACTTGACTCTCTAGAATCTGTCAATAATTTCTTACTAATGTTAATTATTATGGATCTTCTACACAAGTCATTTTATGTAAAAGTTACTTATTTTAAGTTTTTAACAACTCTGTATTTATTAGCATGATATTATAGCTTGGATCTACAGATTATAATTCTGACATGGTCTGCCAGTGATACTGCCAAAGCAATCAAGACAAATGTTTTCCTTATTTGTTTTATCTATATTTTCCTGCCATGTGTGAGATTTTGTTGCATTGTATTGATCCAGAGTCATCTTACTCAACTTTGGTTTAATATTCAATAATATTATAGCTTGCATCTACAGATTATAATTCTGAACTGGTCTGCCAGTGATACTGCCAAAGCAATCAAGACAAATGTTTTCCTTATTTGTTTTATCTATATTTTCCTGCCATGTGTGAGATTTCTTTGCATTATATTGATCCAGAGTCATCTTACTCAACTTTGGTTTTATATTCTATTGATTAATGATACCTGTCGTTTTCAAATACTGTTATTGAAAACGTAAAACTGCAGAGTGAACAAGTGCAGGATGAGAATGGAATCAATTTTAACGGGTGTTGGTGATCAGGTATCGTGTTCACCTAGACGCTTATTCTTTTCCTTTTATCTTCAGTTCCTTATTATTTTATTTCTTGGAATGCTCTTTAGATAGATACTTGATATTGGAAAACTACCCCACATGGATGGTGGTTGGTGGTCAATCTTTGTAGATTTTAACTTTTACTTTAAAATCTTAATAAAGTAAAGAATATAAATTTTAATCTAAATGTATGCAATGACATTATGCTCTTCAAGTTGGGATCAGTCAGTGGACACAGGGTCGTTGTATACACTTATCCTTGATGTGCAAATGATATGGTTCATCACTGATAGCTATTAAATACTGTCTGGTTTAAGCTTGCCCAGGATCTGGTGTCAATAAATTATTCTTTCACTCACAAGGTATTGAAATGCATATTTTTTTTACACGTGTGTATTGCACATTGTATATAACTTAAATTTTGGCATAATCTCTAACTTTTGATTAGGCAGGGTAGAAAGTAATATCTCATCCTTAACTATAACTTTTTGTAGTT
Source organism: Sequoia sempervirens (assembly GCA_007258455.2). Classification (NCBI taxonomy): domain Eukaryota; kingdom Viridiplantae; phylum Streptophyta; class Pinopsida; order Cupressales; family Cupressaceae; genus Sequoia; species Sequoia sempervirens. The sequence continues at coordinate 19,330 of VDFB02326507.1, forward strand.
ACTCTCGTTTACCACACTTCTTTTCTTATTTGTGGTATTCTATCACCTCATACTTTAATTTACATCACAAAGAGTCATTTTCATGGCGAAAGTCTTCATTAACTAACTAAGCTGTAATCATAATAAATGTTTTAGTTTTTTCTCCTAGATAAATGGGGATCTTGCCATGTGGATTGGAATAAATTAAAGGCAAGAAGTTGAAAATTTCACTACATTATCCGAAATGTATGAGAAACTCTACCATATAAGCTAGGTTCAAAACCAAATAACTGGGATTCAACATTTGGAAACATATAAACCTACCTTTCAGAGGTAAACTTTAAATAGCTACAGTTTCAGCTGTCCCTCAAAATGGCTAAAGCATGGAAAAATCCAACTAAAAACAAACTAAAAGACAATGGCTGAGACTTACCTGTCACCATCTGGTAAGAAACAAGGTCCTTAGGGAAGACCACAAGAGGCCAGCTACAAATCCTGCTGCTTGGCCTTTTCTACTGCAATGAATGCAGCCTCATGACCATCTTTCTCGATCTGTTCTGCATTCTTCACCATCAGAAGCTCTGCCTTGCACCTTTGCACAGCCATATCCATAGAATGTGCACTGCCTGAAAGCAAACAGGTGCTTGCCTTTCTTTTATCTGTTTCAATTTTGCTCTGCCTCTGCTCAGATTTTGGAGCCATTATATGCCTTGGTCTTTGTGGGGCAGCCTTGACACCTCTTTGCAGGGAAAGGTCTCTCAATAGGTGGGTTGCCCACTGTGGCCTGCCTCCTTGCTTGAAGAAAGTGATGAGGCAGAGAAGCTGATTGTGTGTCATTTGCCACAAGACTGATATGGGTATTCTATGCCAGTCAAAGTTTATTGATACGCTCATACAGCTTGACCACTGTTTTCTGCCCCGACTGCAATTATTTGTCAACCTCAGCAATTCTATCCTTCAACAAGCCTAAATCTGTATTGGAGACCTGCACAGATCTTGAGCATTGTTTGTTCTTGATAGGGAGATTAGAAACCAAGGTTTGGAGTTCTTGCACTTTATCTTCTTCGTGAAGCTGTAATATCCCTTGAAGATTTTGGCCTTAACTTGCTGATTTTAAACTCAAGGAATATTGTCAAACACTTTGTATGCGAAGTTGAAGCTTGCTGTTATGAGTTTCAGTCTGCTGTGTTTGCTCTTGGGTTGAAAAAAATGATGCAAATGCTTGGAAATGATAGCTATGAAGTCTAAGCAAAGAATTTAAGATGATATGCAAGTACTTTTGTATTTTCCAAATGCAATGGATGACTTAAACTAGTACAAATCAACTCCTACAGCCAATTGACATTTTGTCAAACAATTGGCATGCATACTATTGTGCTAATCATGAAGAATATAATCGTGAACACTATATCAAATACATGGCCAGCAACTTATCACTCCTTTATTGAGATATAATGTCTATTACAATGCTGATATGAATGGCCAAGACTCTTGGCTTATAATGCAATGCAATCACTACAAGTCTGAATACAAATAGCAGCTACTAAACAACACACTATATGCTGATATAAATATGCAACTAATCATGAAAGAACCTGATTACAGGAGCACCTTTGAGAAGAGATGCTGTGGCAGCCTTTGCTAGCTTTAGATATGTCTTCAAGTGACCAAATTGACCCTCTAATGGAGTTGCCCCTGCTGTGATCTGAATTTCCTCTCAAATAAATTGGAAACCACTTATAACTCCCCAAACAAGCATCAAGTATCCTCACCTCACTCCAAGGAATGCAGCGCCTCAATACCCATATGGAATCCACCCCTCAATGGCTTGCTATGAATGAAATCGTGGGTCTTTAGTCTGCAGCAATATGACTGAAATGTAGTTACAGCTGTGATCCCAATTGATCCTCTTCTATGCAAAATCGTCTCCTCAATGAATGCAAATTAGCAACACAAAATCTCCTTAACTTCTCAAATCGAATTTTCTCAATTTTGCACAATAAGACTGTAGCAATACGTCAGCTGCTATAGACCATAAACCTTCAGCATAAAGAAGCTGCAACAATACAACAGCTATAGAAAACTTCTCACAAGATGCAATAATACTTCAGCTATTGCACCCCAAACAATATAGTATTCAAAATTGCAATAATACAACAGCTATTGCAATGGTATTGATTCCTCCAATGATGCCCAAGTAGAAACCCTGAATTAGATTTCCTCACTATCCAGCTAGGCTTGATATTTCATAAACGAAATTGGGACTCTAGAGTCTTCAAACCCTTGAGCCAATGAAAGCATTCAAGCTCTCTTTCTACCATGCAGGTGTGTAAGAAGTAATAAAATCCAAGTGTGCCTGAATGACTAGCAATGAGCTTCTTATATACTTTTTCTAACCCATCTCCAAGAAGCTTCTAGAATAAAATATTATTTTATTTCATTAAGTGACTTTATAATATAATATTTGTTTTAGTCACTTTATTAAATTAATTAAATATAAGGCCACCAAGCTGGAAAACCAAACCAGACGCTGGAAAACCAAACCTTATAAATAATTAACTTAATGATTTCTCCTTATTGCTCCAAATCGGGGAAATGACAGAGGCCAACTCTAAAGAGATTTATGTAGAGAGACATCGTTTATCAGCCATGCATTTCAGCTTCCCCTAGCAAGGATTTAACCAAATTCATGGTCTTTCAGCCTTTGCCTCTGAAAGTTTACTTTAGAACTTAGTCAGGGAGGGTGAGGAGGGCAAATGAGGACTCTACTGTAAATTTGAGTACCATGAAAATTGCTTTAGCACATGGATAAATAAGTCACAGACTTGCAGCAACAATGGAGAGGAGGGGATTGAGAATAGCAGTGAAGTAAAAAGCAAAATATCACCCCAGTGCGAGAGAGCGATTTTTAAATGGTGTGTGGTGTATAGGCACCACCTTTACTTCTAGTAAAGATATAATACTATTGTTCCCTGTTTGGGAACTTTTAATGAGAAACATCTTAAATAATGATGGAGCCAAACATTGAGTTTAATATTTGAGCAAAGACTAGTATTGGTTGGGTTTGCCTTGTAATAGCTATTAATGTAATATTGTAATATTTAGTTTATAATGGTCAATTAAGTCTTTATGATAGATTTTAAGAATATTCTTTATTCTTTTAGTTAAGTTCTTATCCTTTACGGATAGATCTTTTGTAATTCTTATTGAAGAAGACTTTCGCTCCTTTGTTAATATCAAATATCTTGGTAATCATTTTGTGTTTGATCTTTTTCGTAATATGGTAGCAGAGTTGAGGTCACACCTTGGGGTTGGTGAACGCGTGAAATTCTATGTCTGTTGTAGTGATGACTCATGCATGTGAAAGCAGAGCATACCAAAATATTGTTGTATGAAATTAGGACGATGTTATACGATTTCATACAAGGGTTTTTGGCAGAATTTTTCACAAAATTGTGCATTTATTTTTGGTTTTTCTTTTTTTTTTGAGTGGATTTTATGAAGGCCGAAATAAGTATTTTGGAGTAGAATTGTAGGCTTGTTATTTGACAAAATTGCATTTTGTTTTTGTTTGAAAATCTCTAGGGGTTCCATTTGAAAATCGCAACTTAGTCTGCATTCAAATTGTGTGGCCCATTTCTTCAAAAAGTCGTGATCATATTCTTTGCAAAATCACGTGCTAGGGTTTTATGAAATCACACTAGAACCAATTGTAGTGGCTAGACAATGATTTTTGGCGATTTAAAAAAGTTATAGGTTTTTTTGGTGTGGCCAATGGGTTTTTGTGTTAATTTTTGGATGATTTTTGAAAATCGTGGGCCTTCTACAAAATTTTGACCATTTTTTGGACAAAAGCATGGATTTTTTAACACAAGCTAGGGTTTTTGAAGAGTTTTTGGCAATTTTTACACAAAATCGTGATCATTTTTTGATGCACTTGGGGTTTTTGGTGCAGTTCAGCAAATTTTTTTGAGATTTTTTTAATAAAATCGTGTGTATTTTTTGAAAATCATGGTGTCTAGGGTTTTTGGCTCGATTTTCAAACTTGGTGTTGAAAGTTTTGGGTGCTTTTTCAAGATTTGCAGGGTTTTGATGATTTTTTACAAAATCATGGATTTTCTTTTTTTGGCTAGGTTTTCATGGGGTTCTTTTAGAGTTTACTATAGCAACAAAAGGGTTTTTTATTATTTTCTGTAATTTCGAATTGTGGGAGGGATGGCTTCATTAACCAACATCATGGTGGAAGGAAACCAACGTTTCACTAGCAAGAATTACAATACTTGGAAACAACGCATGCTCACAATCTTCGAGAATAGATGCCTTGACAAGATTGTCCTCAGTATTGATGCTTAGCCAATGGTTGTGGGTAAAGACCGGAACAAGTTTGATGAGTGTGATCGAGAATTCATGTTGATCAAGTTATTAGTGACAGATGAAATGCTTTCAGAGGTTCAAAAGGGCAAAACCTTTGCGGCAATTTGGAAGCACCTATGGGATTTGCACGAAACATGAGATAAAGGCAGGGCCTTCTCCTTGAAGAATATGTTGTTCTCAATCATGATAGATGAGAAGATGTCTTTGTAGGATCATTTGATGAAGATCAAAGACAATCTTGATCAATTAGAAGCCATAGGTTGCAAGATGGAAGTAGAAGATATGGTGGTTATAATGTTGAAAAGCTTACTATGGGCATATAAACATTTCATTGAGACACTCAACATCACATATTCAATTGTTGACTTGGAGTTCGAAGATTTGTGCAACAAGCTCTTGTAGTAGGACAAATGGAAGTAGTTTGGTAGCAACAATGATACACCGAGTGTGGAATAGGCCTTTGCAGCCAAGGACAAGGGCAAAGGCAAGTGGCCTCAAAAGAAAGGTCAAGGGAATAATGAAGATACTTAAAAGAATTTGAAAAATATCACGTCATTATTGTGGTAAACTTGGTCATATGAAGAATCACTCTAGAAAGAGGTTGGTTGAACAAAAATCCAACTAGGGAGGGCCTCCACAAAAGGCTCATTTTGCAGAGCATTTTGAGTAGGAGTCAACCTTCTATGCTTTCATGGCCAAATGACCATAAGATCAATCAAAGTCTTTTGCGTGGAACATCGATTTTGGAGCATCTCAACATTTCACCCACATGGCTTACTCCGATTAGTGATCTTTGGTAGTGGTGAGTACATAGTTGTTGTCAAAGGGAATGCACACATCACTTTTGGAGGAAAAAATCTCATTTTTCTCAATGTGTACTATGTTCCAGGAATGGAGCTCAAGCTTCTCTTAGCGAGTTAGTGTAATATCCCAGGCATTTTTGATGCAAATTTTTTTCCACTTTCACTAATTTATGCAAATAGGCATTTTGTCAAACATTTGTCCTGTTACTATTCTAGGTGTGCTTTCAAATTATTTTCACCAGAAAGATAAATGTTTTGGATATAAATTGAAAATATACATTTCTTACATTGTAACATATAGAGCCATCAATTTAAAATGGGTTCAATACAGCTGAACACCCTTGTTTCTATAAAAATACAATTTCAGATGGTACCAATTTACACTTAGAATGGCTGTGAATATTCATTATAGGTGCAATGAGATAGTATTAAAATATTCTAACCTTGATAGTGCTTCCAAACATTTGTACACAACTCCAACAACATGAATAGCATTGACCCTTATTAAATATTATTGACACCCTCCATAAATGGTACGACAACCTCAACAAATGGTATGACAGTCTTAGGGAGGAGGTACGACAGCTTAGACAACAACAAATTCTTTAGGAATAAGGTGGCATCTCCCTTTGACCATTCTCATGCTCCACGTCACCTTCATAGAGACCAAAATGTATATCGTTCCTTTTTAAAAGTTGCGCCTCCTTCAAAATGGTATGGTCTTCAATATGTGAGACAACTAGAATAAGGTTGGGGGTGTGGGCAACTATACTCCTCCAAATATTACCAATATCATTTGTAATGCAGCCCAATGAGAGGGAAAACATGGTATGGCTGCTATGATTGTAGTTGACCCTGGATAATAAATATTTTATTTTTGATATTTCCTTCCTGTTTGTATAGAACTAAGCCATTGAGAAATTTGTCTTTGCAAGAAGCACAATGACGACTTCTGAATGAAATTGCTCAAATGGATTTTGAGAGTTTTCGTCCCCAAATCCCAAATCTTTAGCACATTGTCAATCCGTGGTTGGAATTGCACTGCCTTCCGAGTTTTCGTCGGTCAAGAAACCATTGGGGTTTTCGTCCCTCTGGTGAGAAATCTAGCCACAGACACAAATCTCCAAAGAGAAATAAACAATCTTCTAAATATCCAATCTACTCAAATGAGACCCCTCAGTCCTCTTTTATAATCCTCTTGGGAACTTTTCGGAATTTCAATTATAAAATTCACTTTTTTAAAATATTAATTCTTTTTTTTTTCCATAAAAGTGACTTTATAATATTTTATTTTATTTTGGCCCCAGGTAAAGCTGCTTGTAAAATATCCAACTTATAAACATAATTAATTAAATATAAATTGCATAAAAGTATTAATTTAGACAACTTAATTTAATTAATTAAATTATTTCTTCTTTGAATACCTAGGCTGAAAATGGGGACATTACAATCAGATTATGTGCCATTGTCCCGATTTGGATGCCATATTTAGCAAACACAAATGCTATATTGTAGACAAGGAATCCAAGAAAACCATGGTAGTTGGTATCAAAGATCATGGTTTGTATTGGCTTATTGATACTGGACAAGTTCAGGAGCGTGCATTGGTAGCCAAGAGTGCATTTGACATCAATACACTATGGCATTAGTCCTATGGGCACCTCAACATGACCTATCTCTCTCAATTGGCATGAGAGAATTTGGTAGAGGGATCATCTAACATCTAACAATAGATACAGGGTGTTTGTGGAGCTTGCCAAGTAGGGAAGTAGCACAAAACTTTTTTTTTTCAGATGGACAGGCTTGGAGAGCCTCGAGAATCTTATAGTTGGTTCATGTAGGTTTGTGGACCAATGAATACGACATTAGTCACTGGTGCTAGGTACTTTTTTTGTTTGTTGATGATTTCAGTAGGAAAATGTGGGTATTTTTCTTGAAGTCAAAATCTATTGTGTTTAAGGAATTTCAAACGTTCTAGTTGTTAGTAGAGAAAGAGTTAGGATGTGACATCATAACTCTTAGGTCTGATAATGGAGGAGAATTTTGTTCAAATGAATTCAATGACTTTTGTGCTAAACATGGTATAAATTGATGAGCACACAATTGCACTAGGGGGGGGGGGGAATCAGTAAAACAACTTTTACCAATTTAAAACTTTATCAATCATAATAACATCATTTACTCAACATCAATAATTATGCGCATGAGAAGAACACAATAACACACGATATTTATGTGGAAACCCTTATGGGAGAAAACCACGACAAAATATTGCTTTTATATAAATCTCTTGTACAATCTTTGTAGGCACCAACCTATGAGAAACGCCAATCCCCACCATTTGTAGGCACCAACCTACTGGAGGCACAGACCCTCTCAGCTAAGCACCAACTTAGCGAGTTACACCAATCTCTCCTTAAGGAAGCACCGATTTCCAAAACAAAACTAGGTTCCACCTTCTTGGATGTTGCACCTTTATTGGATGATGGA
>VDFB02326508.1:0-58137 GCA_007258455.2 Sequoia sempervirens
TCCTACGATTCCTTTCCATCCAGATTTGCCAAAGGATGAAAGTAGGACCAATGCTCCACAAAATCTGGAGAAAAGAGGCCTGGGAGGGGGGCCTTCCCAAATTACTCCAGAATTCAACAAGAGAAGAAGCATGAACACAAGGATGTTTCCAAACTCCCCACCACCAATGCCAGAGCAACAAAGAATAGGAACACCGGAAAAATAAATGGGAAGAATCCTCCTCACTGAACCCACACAAAACACACATAGAGGGACCTTGGAACCCGCGTTTATGGAGATTCTCCCAAGTCAAGCATCTATTCCAAGCAAGAGTCCAAACAAAACAATTACACTTAGGCCATGAAAACTTGTTCCACACCTGTTTCCACCAAGGGACCTCCACCCCCCCAAACTTACGAGAAAGCAACTCCTGATAGCCGCTAGCAACCGTATATACACCCTTAGGGTTCGGGCTCCAAGAAAGAATATCCTTATCCCTAAGGGAGTTGCATTGTCTGCTAGCCAAGATATTCTGAAGCACAATACCATCCTCCTCCAACCTGGGAACAGGCCACTCACCAGGGTCCTTCCACCTAGCCACCTCCACCTGTCCACCAAAGTCAAACTTCTTAAAATCACTCACTCTAGACCAGCCGGCCTCCAAAAATCTCTGCGACAGATCCATCAAATTAGGGTACTGACGAAGAATGGGTGTGTAACCATCCCAAGAATCAGACCAAAACATAGCTTCAGCCCCTTTATTACAAATCCAGAAAAGGCCCTCCTTGATTAGCGCAGCCCCTTTCTTAAGCGTTCCCCAAATCACCGAGCCTTTCCCCATCAGAGGAAATCGGGGAAGCTCCTCCTTACAAATCCCAGGAAGATACTTGTGGGATAAGATCCTAGCCCAACTATGATCCTGTTCCACACACCACCTCCAGTAGAGCTTTGCAGCCAAAGCTAACCCGGACCACGTCGCCTTCCGTAAACCAAGACCCCCCACCTGCCTTGGGCTACATACAACATCCCACTTAACCAAGCTCCATTTAGATGAGGACAGGCTACCCGCCCATAAGAATTGTCTAGCCAGAGAGTCCATCTCCTTCACAAACCCAGAAGGAGCAACCTGTAACATGCACCTATAAATAGGAAGAGCCTGCACCACAGACTTAAGCAAAAGCACCCGTCTAGCAAACGACAACCATCTGTGAGTCCAATGACTAACCTTAGCACGAAACTTGTCCAAGATATTCTGCCATGATTCCCTGGGAAGTCTACCAAAAGAGATAGGAATCCCCAGATAGGTTAAAGGGAGAGAATCAATCTGGAACCTCAAGATATGAGAAATACTTTGCTGTATTGGTCGAGGAGTATTAAAAAAGAAAATGGAGGACTTGTCCTCATTAATCCTTTGCCCAGCAGCAGCAAGATAGATATCCAAGGCCTTGCGGAGACAGGAAGCTTCGCTGATCTTGGCAAGACCCATCAAAGCCGTATCATCCACAAATTGCAGGTGTGACTGAGGAGGCAAGGCATTTCCCCACTTCCACCCCTGAATTAAACCCAACTCCACATTGCGCTTCACCAGCCTACCCAGACCCTCCGCCAGAAGAATAAATAAGTAGGGAGAGACAGGATCCCCCTGACGAAGACCCCTGGAAGCACTAAAAAGAGCAGTAGGCTCCCCATTAATCAACACCGAGAATGAAGTGGAAGTAACACAGCTCATCACCCACTGGATCCATTCCCCAGCAAATCCAAAAGCTGAAAGAATTTTCCGCAAAAAGGACCACCTCACTCTATCATAAGCCTTTGCCATGTCAAGCTTGATGAACATAGCCTTTTCTTTTGAGGATGCCATCGAATGAATGGTTTCCGTTGCAATGACCACCCCATCCAATATTTGGCGATCCTCCACAAAACCACTTTGTTCCTCAGAGATAAGACCTCTGAGCCATTTCTTCAACCTTTCAGCAATTATCTTGGAGATGATTTTATACACCACATTACAAAGAGAAATGGGACGAAATTGATTCAAACGATCCGCCCCTTCACATTTGGGAATGAGAGCAAGGAAAGTAGAGTTTAAAGCTCGAAGCATCTTCTTGTTTGCCTGAGACTCCCGCACCACCTCCAACAGGTCCAACTTAATGATGTCCCAAAATTCTTGATAAAATTCCACTGGAAACCCATCAGGACCTGGGGCTTTCCCTTTCTTCATCTGAAAAACGGTGGCCTCTAATTCCTCCATCAAGATATCCTGCAAAAGATGCTCATTCATCTCCCTAGTGACCAAAGAGGGGATACAAGCCAGAACTTGGTTTTCTTCCTCCGAAACATCTTGAGAGTCTTCCCGAAATAAAGAAGCATAGAACTCAGAAGCTTCTCTAGAAATATCCTGTGAGGAAGATAGTTGCTCACCCCTATCATTCACCAGAATAGGTATAGAATTACCATGCCTCCTAGCCTTCACCGAGTTGAAGAAAAAAGCAGTGTTCTTATCCCCCTCTCGTAACCACTCCACTCTAGCCTTCTGCTTCCAAAAAATTTCCTCACGCAGCTCGCACTCCTCCAAAGCTTTCCGAGCCCTGGTCTCTTCCCTGAGTAAGTCTTCAGAAAGACCACACTCCCTTATCTCCCGAGTGATGACATCCAAGATAGCTTGAGCATCAGCCTTAGCGTGAAAAATATTGCCAAAGTAATGCCTATTCCATCTTTTAAGTTGATATTTTACATACTGTAGCTGCTTAGAAAATGAATACATGGCAGTGCCAAAAGCAGGTCTTCCCCTCCGCCACCAATCAGCCATATGCACCTGCAAAGAAGAATCTCTTAACCACATAAGTTGAAACTTGAAAGCAGGGGACCGAGCCACCCGAGTAGAAGAAGCAGAAAACTTAATAGGCCAATGGTCCGAACCCCTCCAGTCAAGAATCTCAGAGTCAGAAGCCAGCCCTCCGCCAACCCAGAAACAGGACACCAAGAATCGGTCAAGTCTCTCCGCAATACAATTCTCCCCCAATCGCCTATTGTTCCAAGTAAACTTCCCATTTCGAGGCTTAATGTCAACCAGGTTCAAAGTAGAGATGCTATCACGAAAAAGGAAAGCAGAAGGTTCTAGTCTCGCAATACCACCCTTCTTCTCATCTATCTCAACAATAGCATTGAAATCCCCTGCAACAATCCAAGGGAACAAAGGAGCTAGGCTCCGAACATAACTAATATGAGACCACAATAGCTGCTTACCAGGAAAATCAGTAGGCGCATAAATGTTAGAGAGAAGAATAGTTTCCCCCAACTCCAGACTTGAAACAACCACAGAGATCGAGGACTTGGAGGACACCCACCAAAGCGGGCGAATCTTCAATGGATTCCACAAGCAAGCCACCCCACCTGCATTACCATGAGCCCCAATACACTGGCAACTACCCCGCACCCAAAGTTTAGACATCAACCCCATCATACCTTCAACAGTTAACTTTGTCTCCTGAAGAAAAAGAACATCAGGAGAATGAGAACGCAACAAATCCCTAACAGCTTTTTGTCGAGGGCCACTGTTCAAGCCCCTTACATTCCAAGAGAGAACAATCATTTTGGAGGATTAGAGAAATGTGAATCCAGCGTCTTTACAGACCCAGCCTCCACCAGAGACTCCCCCATCAACTTTAATTTCTCCAAATCCTTCTTTCTCCCTGCTTTAGAAGACTTCTCTACAACCCCTTTCTTTAGGTCCTTCTGAAGAATTCCTAGTGAAGGAGAAGCCTTATTTCCTTTTACCAAGCTTGCTCCCGATTTCACCAGAGGGCTGGAGAGCCCTCCTTCCCCAGACACCAGCTCCACAGAAGGCTCAGGCCCCCCAAGTACCACCAAATTCAATTTCGGATCCAGCTGGGTATCCCCAACTTCCGGAGGAGATTGGATGTGCTCTAGGAAACTGCCTTCTTGAACCCCTTCAGAGATACCGTGATCCACACTCAACAATCCCGGATTCACCTCCTGATGACCAAGGTCGTCAAGCACCTCAAATCTATTATAGGAATCTCCATCCTGGCGCTCCTTAAAGGTCCTCTTTTGGCCTCGATTCCTGTTGTGGGCCTTGGCGGGAATGAAACCCTCAGCATCCATAGCCTCAGTTGGCATTGTCTCCTTACCCTTGCCACCCTTTGGGGGGTTACGAGGAGGTTGAGTTGACTGCATCCCTGGAGGTTTAAACTTTGGACATCGTCTCTGCAAATTCCCATATTCATGACAGAGACGGCAACGAAAAGGCAAAGTTTCATAGTCAAGCTGTTGCAACCAAGAGCACGAGCCAACACGTATTTCCAAAGAGTCTGGGATAGGGTTATTCAAATCCATTTCAACACATATACGAGCAAAAGTCATTACCTTTCTGTCCAGAGTTTGTTGAGAAGGACCCACCGGTTTTCCCAGTAATGAAGCAACTTGATGCAATATGTCATTGTGCCAAAATTCCACTGGAAATCTAGGGAGGCGAACCCAAACCGGCACCCGATTCGAAAGCTCCTCTGAAGGATCAAAACCCGCATGCCATGGCTTAATGAATAGACCAACTTGGTTGTGGAAGTAAGGCCCACCTTCAAAAACTCTATTGCGATCCGCCATGCAATTAAATGTCACCATGAAATAGTTGTTGGCTAACAACATTATTTCCATCTCACCCTCGGGGGACCAAGAGCGATGCGCCCATGAATCCAAAAATTGGAGCGAAACCCTCATTCCCAAAAATTTGCATAGCAAAGCATGTTTTGAGAAATACTCGATGTCCTCCGCAATCGATTCAGGTTGGATAACCAGCACTGGCCTTTCCTTGGAACGTTCAAGGCACCCATTTGTCTTCGGAATACGAGAACCACCCGCATGAACAAATCCATCAGTACTTGAGTCATTTGAAAACAAAGTATTATTAAAAACTTTTGGAGGAAACAAGTTCGAAGACGAAGCGACTTCGAAATCAAAAGGGATTTGACCCGGATGACTCCCGGTGAACGTACGGATATGGCGCGAACAAAGAAAGCTGAAAAACCACCCACGAGATCGAGCGAGGTAAAATAATGGTACATACATACGTAAATACATATGTGCACTAAAAATTTGTGAAATACAAATTTGCACAATGAATGATTGTGCAATGAAGAAAAAAATAATAGAAGTGCATGGAAAAATATCATCGAAATGAAAACTAGTGAAAACCTTTTCATATTTTGTACTAACAAACAAATATAAAAAGAAAATTGTAGAGTGAATGTTTGTGCAATGAAGAAAAAAATAATAGGGGATAGCACCCCATAGTGGAGCACCCTACCTTGGTTGGAATATCTATGCCATGTGGTATGGTCCAATTGGTCCAACGTGTTTATGACATTCCCATTTCGATGGCTGACCATCTACCATTCAAGGCATAGCCAGAGTAGTATATTTGTATAAGCCATCAAAGTTTATAGTTCCTCATCTACAATTATTTTCCTATCTAAGTATGATCTGACCTCACTCCCCACCAAACTTGTAGACTTCACTACTTCCCTATATAAGTATGATCTTTCCTTACTTCCCATTACATTGTTAGACTCATCCATCCAATCATACCTCACATTCTTGTGTAGCTTTAAGTCCTTGAATAGTTAGACTTCCCCACATTGGTAATCCTCCCTTGTAAACCCTAAACTTTGACTTATGACACATGTGAAGAGGTATTGATAATACCAACATTCTAACACTCCCATCACACATGTTAGACTTCAAGGTTTTTTGGGAAAAAATGTTTAGTAATACCAAAGTAGTTAGATATTTAGGTTTCCTTGGAAGCAAGACAATCAATAAATACAAATTAATATTTTATAAATTTAATTTTATTTGATCTTGGTATACATTTAATTTTATTGTTTAACTTATTTCTGAACTCAAACATGTAACAATAGACATTTCATGTGACTATTTAAGAGAAAGTGCTTTCAATGTCCACTATAAACCTTAACAAAAAAGATTACAACATAATTCACACACACACACACATGAAGTTTTAAATATCAAAATTTTGGTAAACTTTAATAAAAGATTTATCACTAACATATAAACATCACACCATGACATAATACATATGAACATTTCATACATAAACACAATAGGTTAGGTATGACATAGTTAATGTATATAATTTCATAAATACTCACACAAACATTGATAAGCCCCACAATTGTTCTAAAATAAAATGTACAACTTGCTCTCTACAATTGAGGTACTTGTTAAGAGGTAATCCTAGTCCCCAAACCTTAATGCCTTACATTTATTTTCATCTTTGGGTTTGGGGGTTCATTTCATTATGATATAATGAATTTCAGACACAATTAAAAAATTTCTCACTTGATGACTTGTTGCCACCAACATACAATCGAAGTTGCTCTTGATTACATGAAGTGTTTTATAAATGGTTTATATTTTTCCTAAAAATAAATAATTATTCACAATCTTACATGTTAGAGAATATTCAAAACCCATCTCACACCACCAACATACAATCCAAGTTGCTCTTGTATGGCCTGTAGCATGAAAACATGCAACTAAAATATAGAAATAGTAAAACCCACAGTCCCCTTATATATCATCCACTGCATTACATCAACATCAATATTTTTAAGGAACTAATGCCACGTGAACATCTTAGAACCAAGGCTATCCCATCACCAAATCCATTATATCATAATAAAACAAACCCCCAAATCCATTATGACATATCTACATGTGTAATTGAAATGAAAAAACAAGTTGAATAAAAGGGATGAAAGAAAATGCATAAGTGGATCTATTGCTGTTAAACATTCTATATCATGTAAATGATGTTGCTAGTACTGTGTACATGCCTATATGGGGATTTAAGTGATTTTGGTTGTCAATGTATAATTTTTTGTATACGATGTAATTGTTATGCCCAATGTGCTGTAAGTGCATGACCTATCGGGTTTGCAGTTATAAAATTGTAGAAATGAGGTTGTCTTGTTACAATGTGATTGTTGTTGGCAATGTACTATTTTTGCATATTTGTAGTCTTTAAATATCTATCATCCACATGTAGTATGTGTCCCTTCCCATTTACTTGTCTTAGCACATGCTTAGTTTCTACCAACAAACTTAAAGGTCTCTTGCTTTCAAATCAAACATTCATGTGCGATATCCATTTAGCAATGCAAATATAATTGTACATTTTAGCCCAATCAAGCAATCATCATAAACAAAATTTCATTATAATTAAGTAGACTTACATTGTATAAGCAATTGCACTATACTGCCAATAACATGTACATCATATAGCTAAGTATGCCCAAAACAACATTCAAGGAAACCAATAAACATATCCATTTAACAACAAATACATCATATAGGAATGTGCATAATGATGGCAATAACATTTACATAATATAGGATAAGAAATTGTAATATTGTTTGAGGTTGTAGCACTGAAGAGACCTGTTTCTTGCAGAAGCATTTTTGTGTTAAAGTTTTTTTCATTATACTTTTCAAATTAATAGTATATGCAACATGTTTTAACACTAAAAATGATTTTGGTGAAATGAAGCCTCTCTAATGCATTACTCAATTGTAGAGTGCGGAGCTAAACATGTCTTAGTGTCTAACCAAATGAAGACTCAAAAACAAATGCAAAGGAAAGGAATGACAATGAGCGGGATATGCGAGAATTCATAGCATTCAATGAACTTCAATGTCCTTTGAATAACACACTAGTCAGCTGGAGTAATGGAAAGGGATGCATAAGGCAAGTTTTTGAATGGAGCTAATAAAGGTGGAAAATGCGATTAATGCTCTCAACTGGACGTTTAGGATGGCAAGGTGTTCGATTTCCATGCATTTTTCTGACCCACTACCAGATCCCCTTCACGCAACCTCTGGAGATGGACTCGACTAATGATCGGTTAGACCACAAAATGGGCCCATTAGGAACAACGTGGACCAATTGGAGTGTGATAGGTGGTAGATTAGTGGAAATGGCAAAAAATATTACTACCGGGTCCATGACAGATTGGGTGATGCGACATACATTTTTTTTTGTTTATAATAGGATATTGCAATCCCCAACAACAAAAGTAAACAACCAACAATTGAACATACTTGCTAGCAAATAGTAGAAAAAAAATGTAAACTTATATTTATAACATGATATTGCAGTCCCCAACAAAAGTAGCCAACAAAGGATGGAGTTGTAAGTTTCGTCCTTCCCAACCTAAAACATTATCTTGCAGTCTTGAATGTACATCAAAAAAATAGCCAATAATTGATACAGTTGTAGGGTTGGTCCCTCCCACCCTCAATCAAAATTGCCAAGAAGAGCATCTGGAGATGTGTTCTCATCCCTGCTGCTATGTTTTGAGTTGTCATTACATGATTTGGATTTGTATTTGTAAATTGACTGCAACTTACATGCGATGGGGCAAGTGTTGAACAATTAATTCCAACAAAAAATCATGTGCAACTTACATGTGACGGGTTGAGACTTGAACTAACATTACCAATAGTAAATAGAGGGATGCATATGTTTGATAATTCTTGAAATAAGGCATGGTTCTCCGGTAATGGGTTCACAGGACTGCTTATCCGTCTTTCTCACTACAATGCCCAATGAGCCACCTCAATCTCTCTTTCCTTTCTATCTTGTTTCTTTTGAACTTTTTCTTGCTCCCTCTTCTACTCTCTTTCCTTCCTTTGTAACTATTTGAGCTGCTCTCTTTCTTCACATTTATTGATTGTCGGAACATATTGGGATTCAATTTTTTCAGTCACTTGGGAGTCAATGTTGTCCTCCTCTCCCTCACCAATACCTTGAGTTTCCTTGCTGAAATTTGCATAGTAATTTAGTATTTTTGGTATGGGGAATGTGGCAGGTAAAGATGGGAATGAAAAAGTTCCCTACTCTTCTTCCCAAAGTAAGTCAATACCCAGTTTCATAGCTCCCTCTTCCAACCAAGATGGTTGGCAAGGGGTCAAGGGAAGACATAGACCGTCATTACCCATATTCATAACTCCCTTTGCCAACCAAGATGGTTGGCTAGGGGCCGAAGGAAGAATTAGGCGATCATTAAGTTCCTCAAGTTTCATGTCCACCATGTCATTAGATTGTTGATCTACTATTTAATGAGTAGCACTATTGTGTCTTGTATCTTCTACACCTTTTTGCACTTGACATTGGGATGCACACTGTAATGTGTGTGTGAATTCATCCATCAAAAATTCACGTTGTCGTGTTACTGTTCTTGACTTGCTTGTAGGAACACTAATATCCACAACTACCTTAGAAGATTGAGGACGGTTGTCCGCTTGTACATTAGGTTCTTCTTTAGGGGGAATGTAACCCCTCTTTTACATGCAACCAACCTTGTCGTGGCTCTCTTCTTCATTGGCCTGGTCCTCATTTCAACTTTATATTGCACCTACAGACATTAGGAAACATGTTTCAAACAATGATAACAACCATCAATGGACATTGTGAAAGTCAAAGTGATGCATGGACATATTATTTTTCTTTAGTGTGCGTGTTGATAGTTTATAATGCAAAAGTTGCTAATAGTTTGATTTTTATTTGGTCTTTTTACTTTGTTTGTAATGCAAAAGTTGATAACAGTTTGAATTAAACTGAAAGCACTTGGCCTTATGTACTTAGAGCAGATTGGATATAACAATCACAATGTATAAAATAGAAATGCATTGACATTCATTAAGAATATAAGTTGAAACCTCATATATTGAGTTACAAGTGAGTGTGAAACGTTTACATTGCATACAACAGATTGACATTCCCAAGCATAAAGAATATAAATGAAAACCCAATAGGTTGTGCACTTACATCAAAGTGGGTGACACAATCACTTGATCTTATGCAATTAGTACATATTGTGTTTAATAATCACATTGTATACAACATAAATGCATTGACAATCATAAACAATATAAGTTGAACCCCAAATATTGAGTTATAGGTGAGTGGATGACACATTTACATTGCATACAACAGATTGATATTCTTAGGCATAAAGAATATAAATGAAAAGTCAATAGGTTGAGCACGTACATCGGAGTGGGTGACATAATAACATTGTATAGAACAAATAGGCATTGGTAGCCATTAAGAATTGAATTGAAAGCATTTGGTGAAACAATCATATTGTATACAATAGATATGCATTGACATTTGTAAACCGTATAAGTTGAAACCCCAAATATTGAGTTATAGGTTAGTGTGACAAACATTTACATTGCATATAACAAATGGCATTCCCAGACATATAAAATATAAATGAAAACCTAGGAATTGAATTGAAAGCACTTGATGTTATGCACTTAGGATGAAACAATCACATTGTATACAACATATATGCATTGGCATTCATAAACAATATAAGTTGAAACCCCAGATATTGAGTTACAGGTTATTGTGACAAAACATTTACATCACATATAATAGAATGGCATTCCTAAGCATAAAGAATATAAATGAAAAACCCAATGTAAACAATATCAGGTTGGAATCCCAGATATTGGGTCATAGGTTTGTGAAAAACATTTGCATAGCGTACAAGAGTTTGGCATTCGTAGGCATAAATAATTAATAGCAATAGAATACTTGCAACTTTATAGTGTGATGCTATTGTTGCTTCTGCTTTTTCTGCCACCACCTCCAAGAAAAAATAGATATGAATATCAAAGTGAGATGTGCTAAATATAAATTGGCAAAGATAAAGTAATGCATTTTTGAATTTGTAAATCTCTTTATATGTTCAATACTGGTTTGGTATGGAGTCTTTAATTTTTGTCCTCCTTTTTCAAATTTGAGAAGTTTTTTCGGTGCCTTCAATTGCAAAGTTTGAATGTATTTATGGCGTGCAATCCTTGTTTGCTTCTTGGGCGATTTTGGTGGCCTTACACAATTTTTTGGTGGTTGCAGGTGGCAAATGAGGAGAATGCACCAATAGTTATGCGGTGGAATTTGAGTGATGGGACACATCCAAATGATTGATTTTCCTTGAGTATTGTGTTGCTGGGAAAGTAGGATAGGGGAGTGGGTTCGATTGGATTTGGTGACTGTCCCATCATGGTTCTTAGATGTTCACGTGGCATTAGATCATTGAAAATATTGATGATGTAATGCAGTGGGTGATATGTAAGGGGAGTGTACTGGGTTATACTATTTTTATATTTTGGCAACATGTTTTCATGCTACGGGCCCTTCTAATTCAAGTTGGATTGTATGTTGGTGGTGTCAGATGGGTTTTGAATATTCTCTAACATGTAAGGTTGTGAATAGTTATTTGTTTTTCAGACAAATATAAACCATTATAAAACACTTTTTATCTGTATAGTGATTGAACAAACTTTGTTTACTTTATGGATAAAAATTGTTTTACAATTGGATATTAAGACACTCCACTGTGAGACCCACGAAGGACTACTTTTGTCTTCACAATTGAACCCCGCTCCACTATCGGACCCTCTCCCTAGAATAAAGTTACTTGCGATCTTACATGTAAAAATATGCTATATCTTACGTGTAAAAATATACCAACTTATAGAGTAGTCAATACATGTACAAGACAACCTAATCAACATAGGGGAGAGGACCCAATAGTCGAGCATGTTTCAATAGTTGTGATAGTAGTTGTTTATATAATGCCCAATAATTGTGACATGACTACCCTAGCTTAAACAAAATGTATTCCTATGATCTAAAAAGCAACCAATCATGTGATGCCACATTAGCGCTCAACTATCCATCATGTGAATGCACAATTATTGCTAACACTTTTTTTTTGGGTCTTTTTGGACATCTTGACAAAATACATGCTGATGTGGCATCATATTTGATGATGTGGTCCTGAAACGAAAGTTATAAGTAGGGGACTTGCCAAGTAAGCTGCTGTAAAAAATTGGGAGTACTTTGAAATTTCCACGTAAGATAATTAGAAACATGAAGTTAGGGTGCACAACTACTGGATCCTCCCCCTAGATAAAACAAAATCATATGTATTGCGGTGCATGTAGATATATAATTTTGAAGATGGAATGGTGGCCGTGCACTTGGTGGGGTGTTGGGTCAAAAACATCCGTATAAATAAAGAGTTATTGACAAAACTCTTTGTTACGATAACAATGGAAGAACCGGTATAAAATGGAGTCTACTTTTACAGTATCTCTGCAAGTAAAAAACAAAATGGATGAGAACTGAACGGTTCAATTTATATGCCAAGTTTGCAAGGAAACAGGTGCACTTTCTAACTTTGGAGGCAAGAAAGAATGTGATGTTCAGAGCTTGATATACATTACATTTTGAAACCAGGCCCCAGCATAATTGAACTAGCTCTGTGATAAGCAGTTAAGACAAGCCTCTTGGTCATTACTCAAATGTAACCATTGCGTTAACTTATAATACCTTGACGATTTATCTAGTACAATTGAACAAAGGAATGTAGTCAACAGCATACAACATTAATATAGAGATAATTAGCCTCTAAGATGAACAAAAATGTCAAAAGATTGCGTTCTGTTCATTCGAATATCCGCATAATTATTCAGACTCTACCAGTAAATTTAACAAAATAAGCAATTTAGTTCTGCTCTGTTGAGATTTCTCAGTAAAGAATTAGCCTTCTTGGAATACAATTTCAAAACTTGAGATAATTATAGCCGCAATCTCTTTTCCTTTTTATCTCCAACTCAAACTCCTGCGTTGTTCACTGGATTGTGTGAGCTCCAATCACTGCTTCAACATAAAAAAAAAAAAGACAATAAATTATAAGTCATGCGATGGAGAGACTGTAATATTGTAGTGCATATTGATAGGCAAGCAAACACATAAAAAGTACCATAATTCAAACCTGTGCAGATCACATGTATCATCAGGCAAGTATTCCTCATAGGGTAACTTGTTAACCTTGAGGATTTCTGAAGTGGGCACCGAGTGATTGTCATAAACTTCAATTTCATTGTAATCGTCTGGATTCTTAAGGCCTTGAATCCAATCATAACAATCAAACCGCTCATCTGGCCAGAGGCTTTCAACTGGAAGTTCAGAAGAGATATACAAACTTTCATTCATGTTGTTTAATGGGCCCTGTAATAACAGCTCTGGATAAAAACCCATTTCGTCCTGAATTAATGCATTATCTAGGCTGCAATTAACACTTTGGTCAACTTCTGTCTGATACAAAATACTCATTTCTTGATTACTTTCTGATGTTTTGAGAAATTTGAACCACCATGAGGATGTAGCCAAACTAACACTATCACTCCATTCCATCTCATGCTGTTCACCTAATGATCTAATCTCTGCTAGCTCTTCTTCATCCATTTCCACATGCCAGTTGCTTTTAATGGAGTTTTCATGTTCTGGCTTGACTGAAGCAAAATCACTTTTAGGATTCTCAGGAGCCATTGTGAATGTTGCTATAGTGGCATCATCAAAGGCTGTAAGGGACTGCTGTAGTACAGTTGGGCTCTCAGAAATATAACTCACATTCCTACCTTGGGATATATCTATAGTTGAGGATATCCCATCCATGGTTATACCCAAAGAGGGCCCTGTTGTGGACCATAATGGCTGGGGTAGAGGCAGAGGATTTGTTAACAGTGGGGCAGATTGAAGCAGTACTGGAGTAGCACAAGCAGCTCTCTGCTCAGGTGGGATTGGTACTCCGAGGGCTATGGGGAAAATATGGTTTGCAGTGAGGGGCTTGGCACAAACTGGGCAACCTTTGTAAACTGAAGAAGATAAATAGAATAAGTACTCACTAAGGCACATCCAGCACAGTAAATGGCCACATATTGTTATGGCCTGGGCCTCTTTTTGTAATGTTGTAGCACCTTTTGACATGCAGGAATTGCATCCTGTAGCAGCGATTCTCATGCCTGCCGATTGATAGTATGAGCTTGAATTCTGATTTCTTGAGATACTGCTGTGATTGTTTGGCTTTTGAGATAGTGTCTGGTTCCTTGCTGCATTTAGCTTTGAAGCAGCAGCTCTGTGAAGATGCAGTGCAGTAACTATTTGTCTTCTTGCCTCTGCAATGTCCAGGGGGCAATCCTGTGATGTCTTTCTGGTATGAGGCCTCCTTCTTACTTGTTTCTTGTGCTGCTGAGGCAAGCAAACTGGATTTATGCTACTGCTATCATCAGGTTTGTGGATGCCATTGCTGTCCCGAGATTTTTCTGTACTGGATAAGCAGGTGGTGAGGTGCTCTTCATTGCCGCTACTTTCTTTGAGAGTGCTGCAACTACTTGATTTGGGCACCTCTGTTTTCAAGCCCCTTGGGCTTGCATTGCTTCTACAAGATGTGAGCTGCCTCACGAGGCTCCTGATGTAAGCTCCAGAAATATTTGGCTCGTTGAGGCCACGATGCAATCCACCTTTGCTGCCAAGTGCACCTTGTTTGGCTCTGTTCTTTGTTGTCTGACTGCCCATATTTCTATAGAATAGTACAATCTGCAGCAGGCCTAGGAATACCAACTTTTTATTGGGATTTTTGAATACCAAGATGGTATGATTCAGCGGGATTGAGGAATATATTTTGGCCCAAAATCAATGGATGAAAAAGCCTGATGGTATTTAATCTCAAATGGATCAGTTCACTAGCGCTCACCACTAAAGGCTTCCCTTCTTGGTGAAAGATATCGATATTGCAGGAATTAGGACTTCAAACGATAGAAAGCTCTGCAACTCCCCACTTTACAGTTTGCAGTGATTATAAATGGACGGGACTTAAAAAGGTTTTGGCATCAAACGTTAAGCACTGGGAATTCAACAAAATCTACATCCTTGAACAAGGTTAAATATTTTCAGACTTTGGCCAGATGTTGGCACCATCTGCCATCCATCAAATTAAATCAACTTTGACGACCATTCAATCACAAATTAAATCAAGAATTTGTCCAATGAATAATATGCAAAATCTGAGATAGGGTAATTGGGTTAACAATATAAGAGAACGAACGATAACTACATAACCAAACTTTTCTTTCCCAATCAGACTGTAAAACTGGCTTCATGCCAGAGCTGAATCAGACAGTGATCATTACTTCTAATTATGTCTGCAAAAAACTCTTCTTTCAATATTAAACAATTGTGAAAATTACAGAGGTTTCAATTGCGATTTAAAATTCAGAGACAATCAAATCTTCATGGCTGGAAAAGCCTAGTAATGGCCATTGTTGGCTTCTGAACACAGTAATAAATCCAAGCACAAAAAGCTATTGCGATTTCTTTCCAGAAATTATTGGAGCAACACTTGTTTCCCGGCTATTGCGGTGGAAAAACAATGTTCATGGAATGGTATCTGAAGAAAGAGACAGTCTGCAATATATAAATGCTGATGCAATTATACATCATTCATTCTGAATAAAGAGAGAGAGGGGGACCATGACTTTATAGATACCCCTTGTTTAAGCACATATGGTCAAGCTTTGCAGCTCTGTCAGTAGTTGCAGATTCCCTCATGGATTCAGCTGTCTTCTTATACAAGGGGAGAAAAGGATTACAATTTATAATGACACCCATCAAATAGTAATGAAGGTACTGGATGTGTGCTTATGGATTCATTCATTAGATACTCTCCACTTTAGATTTTATATTGCTTTTCCTAGCCACATTTTCATAGGATTAAATTTAAAATCCATAATCTGATACCATCATTGCTACTGTTATACCATTTTGTCTTCATGTTGTAAAATATAAATCTGATGGTGAGTGTGGGGACTACTTGTGGAGAAAGCTGGAAAGGAAAGGGCTCTTTCCAAAATGTCCTGACAGAGGCATTCCAAGCCGCTACCATCAGCAGCTTGTGGCTGCCACACTCCTACATATTTTATTTTTAAATAAAGTACTTTGTCTTTATAATTAGAATCTAGATTTTCTTTCAGATAATTTGGGGGTAATTCTTATTATAGTTGAATGGAGAGGTCGGCTCCATCAATGCCAACTAGCGATTTTTTTTTTTTGGAAATTTAAATTGTAGCTTGTTGTGGCTTATTATCTGCTCTTATTCTGGTCTCAATTACCATTGCATTCAGTTTTTGTTATGTTGATAAAAAAAATAAAATATTTTGAATCTTTATTCAATAAAAAATAAATTAAGAGATAGTTTTATAACTAAACTAATTTTAATGGGAGATAATTTTTAGCTTAAAACTCTAAAACAAGACTTCCCCAACACTACCCCAATACTAAAAACAATAAGAAGTCAAAAAAAATTGTCACAAAAGTAGATAAATATTAATGGAAGAGGATCTAAATCTAAATTAGAGAAGACATTTTTAAGAAATATTTCATAAGGTGTAAAAAAATGATACAAATAGTAAATCAATATTAATCAAAGTGGACCACCTAAAAAAAATGGTTTGGAGAAATTTCTTGATAAAGAGTTTGATCAAAGTTTACATGGAAGAGGATAAAAGGTAGGGAATATTTATCTCTTTGATTGTTATATATATAATTTGTAAGGAAATCAAGGGAGCGCATTTAAGGAAAACTTCAAATAGTAGTGCCTTTGGTAACTTTAATTTCGATTAGATTACCACAAAGACACGTACAACTATGTCCTAAAGCGGAAACAGACACAATTATTTCCCACATTAATCCTTCTGAGAGAAACACAATAAATTCAACAGAAAGCAACAACACAGATGAAAGATACTACGAAAACAAAACACAAAGATTTTACGTGGGGAAAACCCTTTCGGGTGAAAAACCCCACTCTCCAAAGTTTGAGCCATTGTATTATTCAGCAACAAAAAGTTACAATACAGTTTCAGACTCTTAGCCTTTCAAAGATTACATCTTGTTCATTCTGAATACAACTGGTAACACACTATCCCTGAGAGATCAGGAGAGATTCCAGCATAACACTGCCTTTCTCTTCCTCTGCTTTGACCTCATGGCTTTGGCCTTTCGGCCAGCCACTCGGTCCTCACTCTATCGCTCTCTCTCTGGCTCTCGGCTCTTCAACTCCTTGGCTTATCAACACCGCTACAAAACTTCCAATGCATTCAAATACATTCATTCTCGTCCAGCTCTGTGAATCAGTTCAAGACCATAACTTTCAAACAACAAACTCCAACTCAACATCCTTATCGAAATGTAGATGTTTCCACTTCCTCGTAGAAATGGTCCCAATGGTCTCACAGCAAACGGTTCACATTTTGCTCTCTGATTGGTCCAAGTCATGCCATGTAGGACAAATTTCACTCGGTCAAACATCGATCAACTTGTGTCGCATGTCGGTGAGACACTAACCATGTCTCCCCGATGCCACAAAGCCCATATCATCTTTATTGCCAAGAGTCTTTACTATCGGCAAGACATTACACTGAGTCCAAAAAGCTACCGTTTAGACTTCCCCTTGTCGCCAAGACATCTTACCGAAGTTCCCAAGTCACATCGACCTCAGCATTCTCATCGGCAAGACAATCGCCATTCGATGAGACAACATACCGATGTTCAAAGGTCACTCTGAAATGCCCAACAGTTGGAAAGACTTACCACCTTCGCTGAGAGATCATACCAAGCCTTTATGTCATACCGAACACCGAGCAATCACCAAGAGTCATACCGACATCAGGTTTCCCATCGGCAAGACAATTGTGTTCGCTAGGAGTTCACACCGAGCATTCAAGTCATACCGACCTTAGCAACCCCATCGGCGAGACTTTCACATTCGGTAAGACAACATACCGAAACACATGTGTTACACCAAAGTCTCCTGTCGGCTAGACATACCGCTCGCCAAGAGGTCACATCGAGACACTTAAGGTTACACCGACAGTCGGCAAGACATTCGTCTTCGCCAAGACCCTATATTGAACATCACATGTCACATGGCGAGGACCTTTTACTATCGGCGAGACCAACACCTATCACCAAGACTTCACACCGAAGTCTCCAGGTTATCCCGAGCCCACCTTTCGCCAAGAGTCATGCTGAACACATCCCACATCGTCGGTGAGACAAACACCCGTCGCCAAGACTTCACAGCAAAGCCTTCAAGTCATACCGATGTGTTCCACTGTTGGCGAGAGAATCAACCTTCGGCAAGACTTCTTACCGAGGTTTCCTTGTTATCTCGAAACCATTGTTAGCCAAGAGTCACACCGAACTGATGACCCCACGTGTTGTCGGCGAAACTTTCGATATTCAATGAGACATCATATCGAAACAAGCCTTTCGGCCAAGGGTCTCTCCGATGTCTTCGAGTGTTACATTGTCACCAAGACAATCTTTCATCGCTGAGACTTCACACCGAGACCCTTAAGTTACTCCAAGTGTATACCGTCGGCCAAACATCTCCCAATTGCTAGGGCCACATACTGACACACTTGAGTTACCCCGACGGCTCCAGGAGAAAACATATCGGTGAGACAACCCTCCATCACTAAGACTTCATATCGAAGCAAACAGGTTACATCGATGACTCCAGTCGCTATAGGTCTCCCCAAAATCTGCTAGACCAAACCGTCGGCCAGAGGTCTCCACTCGGCAGAAGGTTACAATGAAGGCCACAAGTCATAGCGATAGGCTCCTTCGGCAAGATAGAAGCAAAGTCACAGCGACATGAGCAAAACACAAGGTTACTGAATTGTCAATTGACCAGACAACAGGAATGTCACAGTGACCATGCTTTCTCAGAGGTTTTAGCCTGTGAGATTGAGGCACATTTTCCAACATAATTGGTAGGTAAATGTAGTTAGGGGATTGCTCCTAGGTATATTAAACATTGATAAAAATAACATATTTGAATTTTGTGTCAAAATTATCAAGACTATGATAGTTGTGGGTACATAGAAAAAACCCATAAACACAAATATGCTCACATATAGTAATAATTTATATTTGTATTCCTAAAACACTCTATTGTCCATTATTCAACTAGAAGGAGATACATTTATTGCACTTACATCTTATGCTAATCTACCAATTTCTATGTAACAAAATATTACCTATTGTCCTCATCTAAAATTTCAGTGAATAATTATGTCATCCATTCAATACTTGGCTCCTTCATGATTCCCATGACCTATTTGAGGAAATCCACCTCCCACTTAACCTTGTGCTTCCTTTGCTCCTTTTGAATTGGAAGTTCTATAAAAATGAAAGGTTTCCATGTTGAAGTGGGAGAACTAAAGGTTGATGTGGCCTCACTCAGTATTGGATAATATTCTGCACTAACACCCTCCTTAAGCATAGCTTAGGCGGGCTCAAAGAAAGATGGGTCTTGACAACTAGGCCTAATGAGGTACCAATGTACAATGTAATCTCTCATAAAGTGTAGACAGGAAGAAAACTCTGTGGGAAAAAAATTCCCTACAAAAGAGAGAAATGAGAAAAAATGTACAAGTGAAGAAGATAGGAGATAGAAGGACTCATGATGCCCCCTTAGGGACTACTTCTATCACATAAGTACAATGAATGTTTCCCCCATATAAGAGAAAAGAGAGAAGGTCTATGTGACCCCCCCAAAATGCGTGAAGGAAAGAACTCCATGTAAAAAATGCTCCCTACCCAAACTAAGATGAGAAGAGAAACCATGCAATCTCCCCTCAAAGTGATGTATGTAGTACTGGTAGATGCTTGATACTAGATGTTGAAGATGATCCATGATCATTGACCATAATTTCTCCCCTTAGGAATAAACAATACCACAAATATGTGCAAGATGACTTCCCATTCCAAATAAGAATATGTAGGAAGAAGAATGAAGGTCTTTGAATTGTGCACATGATCCAAATACCTAGATGATGTAATCTCTAAAAGCCACTTGAAGGCTCCATGTGAAAGTTGATGTACAAGAACCAAAGAAGTGATGCGTGGAAGTAAATACATGTCATGTGGCTATAATCCAAATTCGATGTGAAGTCCTGCTACAATGAATCTATGGAGGCCCTCATGAAGCCTCTCTAAACTTTGTGGTAGTGCAAGAACTATCAAAAAGAGGAGATGTATGTCGTCAATACTATCATCAAGATCCGAAATATGAGACTCTAAAAACAAGAAAGAGATGTTAGGTAAAAATTTGTCCCAATGACGTGAAGAGACATAAATGACCTTGTTGCAAAGAATCACTAGAAGATCTCAAAGAAGTAACTCTGAATTTTGAAGTAGAAACAAGTATTATAGATGGGGTATCAATGCATGCCAATCAAATAAATTGATCACCCATAAGGATGTGTCCATTTAAGATGGGGCAACATAAACATTAGTATCATGCATAATAGCCTTGTCATCTAAGGAAACATCACTTTCAAATGAAGATCCAAAGTATCCATATGATAGTCTAAGCAGTGAAAGAGCACTCAATGTGCTATATGTGATGTAGATCATTCTTATAAAAATAAGACATATTAGTCCATAGAACATGTCATTATTGTTAAACCATGTATTATTATATTCATAGTCACTTGGCTCAAGAATAAGTCCAAAGAGATAGCGCATTAGATCTTGCTCAAGATAATGATTCTTTATCCTTTGTCTCCAAGAGAAATAGTTCTATGAAGTTATCTTGACAGTATAATGATGAAAATAAATATAAAAAGACACGATGAACCCCCCAAAAAAGAAACTTATCTTAGTTCATGATTACAAAAATGCTCATATAATCTCCCCAAGAATGATACATGAAATACACTTTGTAAGTTGAGTGTGTGTGTGTCTAAACAACTCCCTATATTTTTCTCAATTACTTCCCTCAAATTGAAAATGTAAAGAGAAGTGTGGAAGTATACAAGATGCAACACAAAGAACACCCCCCTTGATTCAATTTTAGACCCCCATGAATTGTGGTAATTTATAGTTTTAGTGCATATATTTTAACCAATTTGCGATGAAAAATGGTACTTTATAAAAATACCATGTGAAATCATTCTTAGTGAATCAAGCTAAAAAGCAAGCACTTTTGCAAAAAATGACACTCAATTTCAAGCTAGTAATTAAAAGTTACAATGCTTTTAATTTTTAAGCCTTTTTTTTGTATTAAAGATAGCCAAATTAGATACAAAAGAATTCCAGCATAGCAGTCAAGAAACCATGGGTCTCATAGTAGTTGCTAGCATCAATTTTTTTTTAAGCCTTTGTAAAATTAGCACATAGAAAATATTTTTTCAAAAATGACCACAAAATTTTGAGAGAAAAAAATAGAGAAAATAGAAGAGAGTTAAGGCCCCTTTGGTTGGTTGTGACCACAACATATGACCAAGGGGCTAAGGTTTTGGGTGGCTACCTCAACAATTTCACTTTTTGGCTGATGAATAGTATGCATTCCTGTTGGTTTTAACTTGACACTTTCTTGGACATCATTGTGTTGTTTCAATGATGCACCTACAATGTTGATTTCCATGGCCTACAATGAGGATATACACTCAAACATATACAAATCAACCCCTAGGCCTGCAATACAATGGCATTACAGGCTTGCAATCTAATACAATACCAAATAGGAGACACCAATGAAATTGCTAAAAAACCTCTATTCCAATCCAAATATGCAACCTCTCTACAACTTCATGGCCTTTTCCAAATGCATATTGTGATGCCTTCACAAAGGAGATCAAAATGACTAAATAAGGGAGATCGAGCCACCTAGGCAAGGGAAATTGGACTGCCTAATAATTAGAATGATCAATCTATTTCTTACATAACCCTATGAGAGAAAATAATATATGCAAGCTTACAAAATAACCATAATGCAAAGATCAAATAGATAAGACATAAGATAACACAAGTACCTTAAGAAAGCCCTCAAGAGGGAAAAACCCAACCTCCAAAAGCATACACACTCTATGTATTATTCAATAATAAAACATTACATACTCTTATAGAGTTTCCATGAATATTTTTGAAACATCAAGTTCCTCCAATGCACTCTCTACGTGTCTAATAATGTAACCACACATCCAACACCATGCTTCACATATTCACTCACAAGAAAAACTCAATATAATGACAACCCACTCACCCAACTGACCTCAACCACTAAACATGTGCTTGTTTTATAGATCCAATCTCACACATATAGAACCAAGTGGTAAGATAAAACCATGTGTCTTAAAGCCATGAGTACACAAAACCATTGACTTTTCATTTACTTTTTGATACTAAGTTTTCTAAATAATAACTAATTATTCTATTTCCCACAAATAAACTAACTAACCTAATGTTACATACAACTTTACAAGTGGACCCAAATAAATATTTAATATGGCTAAACACATCTTCTAGATGCACCGCAAATAAATGTTTATTTTGTTGCAAGTATGAAGGTGTTGTCATTGATGTCAACAAGCTTGTGTTGTCATTGGTGATAGTTGTGCAGTGGTTGAGAGAGATTGTCGCTTTGATTAGTTGCATTATGTTGTCATCAATTAAGTTACTGGTGTTACTTTGATAAGCTTTTGTTTATGATTGTGGTAGTGATAAAGATGTCGAGGATATTGATGAATTGATAAAATGAGGAAACATGATGTTGCAGAGGTATTCTGGTTAGCAAAGATGTTCTAGTTTTGCTTCACATTTCTTATGGGTTGAAGATCTTCTTGTTTGGTTTGGATATGTTGGTTAGAGGTGTTTAGAGTTTCTTTATCCAAAATTTGGGCTTCTAGATTGATGTGCAAAAGATGTTTTGTTCACCAGTATGTGAACTAGATTCATAGCATTGCTTATAGAGGTGTCAGGGGGAAATGTTTTTGCTTCGCGTTTCTCCATAGTTGTTCTTCACATCTTGCAATTTTGAAGGTATGCTAATGGTGTTGGTCTCTTACCTGCATCAAGAGGATTCATGGTCTGGTGTTTTGGAAGATGGATTTTAGATTTGTAGTGTTTGGTAGTATAGTTTGAGTGTATTGGGCATGTACATTCTGAAGGTGTGAATTGTTGTGAAGGAGTTTGATGGATTTTACGATGATAGAGGAATATTCTAGATAGTGATGAAGTGTGGTGTGTAGTTTGCAAGTCATCCTTGGATTTGAGGAAGCGTGCAATTCAAAGATTAATGGTGTTTGCACAAGTAACGATCGACCTGGTGTTGACACTACATTTGAAGATGTTTAAGTATTGATGAAGGCATAGTGTGGCATGTGAGTGTTGATTTAGGTCCCAATTAAGTTTTGTATTGGTCCACTTTCATTCCTATCCACCACGAGAATGCTTACTGTTGACCTAGTTTGAATTTGTAAAAATGTAAAGGTGTGTGTAGCTAACTTGAAGATGTTTTTCAAGTTGTGGGTGGTATAAATACAAGATGAATTGATGTGAGATGTGGTGTCGAATAGAATTAAGTGTTGTGATGTGAAATTAAGTACAAAAGTAGGAAATATAGTGCGAGCTATAATACAAGATTATTGAAAGCAGTGAGCTGAGGTATCTTGATCTCTTGAAGACTGCAAGTGTTGTTGAAGCTATTATGGTGTATTCTCTATTGCATTGAGATCATGTTCTCTATGTAACATTCTATCTTCTTTCTTCTTTCCATTTCGATAGTGAGCCTAGGTTGTGAGCCTTTTTTGGACAATGTGTCATATTCTGGTAGTAAGCCTCCTTGTACTATTTTTGCAATGACTTATAATGTGAGCTAATCCTCATCGTGCTTTTTCCCTTCTAGGGTTTTCCAGATAAATTTGGTGTTCTCTTGTGTATGGTGTTGGTTTTTTTAGTTTCTACTATCTACTTTTCATGTTTAAACATTGTAATAGATTAAGGGTTTAATGAATGCTTGTGGATCTGATTATTGTTGAGGGTTTTGATGTTTTAATTTGGTACAACTGATTCAACCCCCCTCTTAGTTGTCTTGCTCATTCAACAATTGGTATTAAAGTAAGGTTCCTTGGAGAAAAGCTTAACCGCTTGAGGTAGATTTGGAATGGTGAGCAAGAAGGAGATCCCTATGTTTGATGGCACAAACTATGCATTTTGGAAAGTGAAGATGGAAGGCTATCTGGTTTACCTTGGATTTGATGTTGTTAAGGAAGTGAAAACTATATATAACATACCTACAAATGGACCGAGCATAAGTGATGATATCAAGGCCTATGAAATAGATTGTAAGGCAAGGTTTGTTCTTTTTAGTAGTCTTGCAAATACTGAATTAGTGAAAGTTATGAATCTGAAAAACTGCTAAAGAAGTTTGGGATAAGATAGAAAGTATTTATGAAGGAGATGATAAGGTTAAACAAGCCAAGTTGTAGAATTTGAAGACACAATTTGAGACTTTGCGAATTTTTGAAGATGAAACAATTACAAGTTACATGTAAAAGGTTGATGAACTGGTAAGTGCTATGTGAGGTCTTGGTGCACAAGTCAAAGAACCTAAAGTGGTAAAGAAAATTCGTAGAAATCTTCCTAATTCTTATAGTGAAAAGGTTTCTACTACTGGAGAAGTTGCAAATTTTAATACCTACACTAGAGATCAGTTGTTTGGCACACTAACTTCATTTGACATGAGAAAAATTGGTTCAAAAAATAGTGCAAAAGTGGAGACACTTTCAAGACTAGAAAATAAAAAAAAGTTGAAGATTCAGATGGAGATGATCTTGATGATGTGGAAGCTAACTTTGTAAGAAGAATGAAAAGGGGAACTAGTAAGTACAAATGTAAATTACCTTTCAAATGTTTTAGCTGTGGAAATATAGGTCACTATGCTTTGAGATGTCCAAATAGAATTGTGAACAATAAGAACAAGGAAAACCAAGGAAAAATGATCAAGAAAAGCTATTATGTTAGAGAAGATGTTGGTATTTCTGAGAATGAATCTGATTATGGAGATGTTGATGATAATGAATGTTTGTTCTTGGATTTAAAAGATGAATATGGTTTTGCTAACTCTGAAAGTTGTGTGAAGGAAAGTGTTTTGGAGAAAAAGGACAAAATTGGAGGTACTCTGGTATCTTCTTTTCATGTTAGATAGGATAAGAAATATTGGGTTATTGACAGTGGTTGCTCAAATCATATGACCAGAGACAAGAGTAAGTTTTTTGAACTTGAAAAATATGATGGAGGACTTGTTAAATTTGGAGATGATTCAGGTGCTAAGATTTGTGGAATAGGTTCAATTAGTTTTGATGGCAAGCATAATATTGAAGATATTTACTATGTTAAAGGTTTAAAGCATAACCTCTCGAGTGTTGGAAAAATGTGTAGCAAAAGATACAATCTTATGTTTTAGGATGATGGATGTGAGATCAAAAAAGGGTTTGAAACTATGATTTCTATTGGAAGGACATATGGAAATATCTATCAGCTCAAGGGTGTTGATGGTCACTGTTTTATGACTTAGATTAATGATAGCTAGTTATGGCATAGGAGAATGTGTCACATCAATTTTGAAAACTTGGTTAGAATCAGTTCAATTCCAGTAGAGAGAGATTTGCTGAGGATTACAAAGCCTATTAATGTTGTTTGTAGAGATTATCAATTTGGAAAATAAACTAGAAGTAGTTTCAAGGGAAAAGAACAATCTTCTACTGGATTGTTGGAATTGGTACACACAAAACTTTGTGGTCCTACAAGAGTGATAAGTCTTCAAGGTGACATGTATTTCATGCTTTTGATTGATGATTGTTCTGCAATGAGATGGGTTACTTTTCTTAGAGAAAAAATTGAACCTCTAGATAGATTCAAAGCATTCAAAGTTATGGTTGAAAATGAGATGAATTTGAAGATCAAATATTTGAGGTTTGACATAGGTGGAGAGTTCACATCCAATGAATTTAACATGTTTTGTGAGAATCATGGCATAAAAAGGCACTTGTCTGCCCCTAGGAATCCTCAAAAAAATGGAGTGGTTGAAAGGAAAAACATGACTACTCAAGAAGCTGTAAGGACTATGATGAAAGAAGCTAACCTACCAGAAGTCTACTAGAGAGAAGTAATGCATAGTGTTGTTTACATACTTAACAGAGTTCAAGAAAGAACTAACTACACAAAGAATCCCTATGAGTTGTCGTACATAATGATTCCTACTATCAAGTACTTTAGAGTGTTTGGAAGAAAATTCTATATCAGAAGAGATAATGAAAACTTAGGAAAGTTTGATGCAAGGTCCAATGAAGGAATCTTCCTTGGATATTCTACTAAAAGAAAAGCTTACAAATGTTACACCAAAAGGCTACGAAGGATTGTTGAAAGTGCAAGTGAAGGTTGATGAAGATCCTAGTAATTAAGTGGTGATAGATAGATATGAGTCAGATGAACTTGCTTACAGAGAAGAAGTGCAGAATGAAGAGGAAGAAGCTGTAGAAAAGACCCCTAAGACCCCTAAGTATGTGTAGAGAAATCATTTTAAATAATAGATCATTGGAGACAAAAGAAAAGGTATGTTGACAAGAAGAAGAGCTGTTGAAACATAGGTAAATATATGTTTACTTTCTATTTAAGTTGAACCAAAATAGTAGAACTTATGCAAATTGAGAAGAATCAAACTTGGGAACTTGTTCCTAGACTTGAAAACAAAAACATTATTGGTACTAAGTGGGTATTTAGAAATGAGCTAAATGCAAATGGAGAAGTGTAAGAAACAAGGCAAGGCCTGTGTGTAAGGGCTATGCACAAGTTGGAGGAATAGAATTTGAGGAGACATTTGCTTTGGTGGCCAGAATGGAAGCAATTAAGATGTTTTTGGAATTTGCAACACATAAGGACTTTAAAGTCTATTAGATGGATGTGAAGTCTGCTTTCTTGAATGGAGAATTGGAAGAAGTTTACATGGAACAACCAGAAGGATTTTAGTTATTAGATAAGCCTAATATGGTTTGCATATTGAAGAAGGCATTGCATGGGTTGAAGCAAGCTCCTAAAGCTTGGTATGCAAGGTTGGATAGATATTTGATATAGAAAGGATTTAATAAGGGCACCGCAGATAGTAATGTTTACTTCAAATTTGAAAAAGATCAAATCTTGATAGTGGTTGTGTATGTTGATGACATAATTTTTGGAGGCAATGAAGCTATGTGTAGGAAGTTTGCAGAAGAGATGTAGATAGAGTTTGAAATTTCTATGTTTGGGGAGATTAATTTCTTCCTTGGCTACAAATCAATCAAACACATAAAGACATTCATTTCACAATCAAAGTATGTTAAAGAAATGTTGAAGAAGTTTGGAATGAAAGACTCCAAACCGATATGTACTCCTATGGTTACTAGTTGAAAACTAAGTAAGGATGATGAATCCCCTAAGGATGATCAGAGCAAGTATAGATTTATGATTAGTGGATTGCTATACCTAACTACTACTAAACTAGATATCATGCATGCAATTTTTCTTGTGGCTAGATTTCAAGAAGATCCTAGAAAGTCACATGTTGTAGCAATGAAGAGGATATTCAGATATTTGAAGGGCACTCTAGATTATGGCTTGTGGTATCCTAAGGATACTAATTTCACTTTGAGTGCTTACACAAATGTAGATTGGGCTAGTTGTGTGCATGAGAGGAAAAGTACAAATGGTGGTTCATTCTTTCTTGGATGTAGATTGGTATCATGGCTAAGTAAGAAACAAAACTATGTTTCAATTCATGCTACTTACCTCCTTTGTTCTACTCTTGTAAGTGAACCCTGATTAAGACTCTCAATGATTGTTTGGGTTCCTTTTCTTTCTGTCATTGTTGCTGCACTCTTCCCTTTTTCTTTTAGTGTATTCTATGTCTGTCTCAAAAGGCTTCCAAATACACTACACATTCTTGTTGCACCTTTTATATTGGTGCATTCTCTGTCCATCTTCAAAAATTAAGCAAATTATTTGTTGTCCTTCCTAGTTCTTTTCTCCTGCACTTTCTTGGTCTGCCTCAAAAGACACTTATTGCTCAGATATAACACTCCTTTCACACACTTCTCTGCAGCATGCTCTCACTCTTTTCAATTCTTGAGCCTTTCCTTTTTATGTTCATCACCTATCTTCAACATCAGCCTTGAGATTTGTACATCATATCTTTTCTCTGCTAGGGTTTGATATTTATCTTCTTCTGCACAACAATAGAACATCGAGCCACACATCCACTTATCAAAATCAGAGATTTTTCTATTCTTGGCATACTGAACAACTATGATTTCAAATGCATTTAATTCATATTCTTTGTAATAAATCTTTTTTTGATTTTTTGCCACCTACATGTTCATGTCGCAAATATGATCAGCTAATCATCATTGACATTGGTAGCTAGAGTAGTTGGGTCAATTGAATTCAATCCTAGAGTCGGTTTGTAGTTGAAACCCTAGTTCATACTATCATAGTCGTTTAAGGATTCTCAATTTAAACCCGAGTCATTGATCGATTACTTTTCATGCCAAGATCCATCGATTTACATTTACCAAACATCCTTTTAAAACACAACTATCAGATTAATCGGTCAGCATTGAAGACTGTTGTCGATCTTTATCTAGAGCGGGCCCATTAAGACACACATCATAAATCCATAGTTCCATGAAGCTAGATGCAGTTCCACCAAGAACTTCAGCGGACAAGCAGATTATCATCATTTGCCACCTTGTCATCACTATGCAATTCATAATGGATGTGTGAATTTCCATAACGACCAATCAATTTCTACCATTTGACTTCACGTCACTAGCCATTCTTGATGCCTATCTCTCTATTCGGTCCAACCATGCTTCCACTACACTATTCTAGGGAACCTAGACGAGAATCTACGATATTCGCAACAAGCTCCTGGAAAAACCATTGGATCTTCAAGCCTTAACCACTGCCATTGATCTTTCCAAGGAAAAATATTTATCTCAGGACTTGGGAAGCATTATTATTGTCAAATATTTTTTGGTAGACATAAGAAAGGAGGGTGGTTTCCCCAACGACCTCAAGGGCTTAAGTTGTCACTTAAGCAACCTACCACCACCAATAACCAGTCAACGTCGGAATATAAAATTTGTGCAACACCACGACTATACTCATTTGAATTTATCCTACCAACCAAACACCACCAATCTCCTAGGAATGATATCACTTAGACATCCCCTTTTGATATCAATGGCAACAATATGCCAACATCTTGGTGTGAGGCATGTATGGAAGGATTTGAGCCGACAAGTCATATATTGCAAATTTTGTATGATGCATCTAATTAGGTTGACCTAATTGATGTTATGCTTGAAGTGAATAT
This sequence comes from Sequoia sempervirens, assembly GCA_007258455.2. Taxonomy (NCBI): domain Eukaryota; kingdom Viridiplantae; phylum Streptophyta; class Pinopsida; order Cupressales; family Cupressaceae; genus Sequoia; species Sequoia sempervirens. The sequence goes on from VDFB02326508.1 coordinate 29,139, forward strand.
ATAAGCTAGATAATTTTCAATGTTTTGACATATGAGATATATACAAGTGATGGGAATGATGCAATTTGAGCGAATACATTACAAATCTAGGTTGTGAATGTTGAGAAGAATATTAGAGTGATGCGAATACAAATGAAAGCAAAGTGTTAGATCAGAAACTGATGAAGTGTGTAAAGTCAGTTTATTGAGCTTCATTGGAACTACATATCATGCATATGATAGATGCAATTATAACAATTCAATCTAGGCTATGAGCCAGAAAATTTCTTCTATCTCTTTTTCTCTCACTGGACACTGAGTCCACTTGGATAGCGAATCCACCTGTAGTGAGCACTTCTGTAAATATACTATAACTAGTTATAATACATTGTGAGCTAATCCTCACCATGTTTTTTCTCATTCTTGGGTTTTCCACGTAAAAATCTTGGTGTTCATGTGTTATGTGATGTTTTTTCATGCTTTTTTTCATTTATTGTATTTGAATATACTATGTTGATTGGATGCTTAAATGTTTGAATGGTTTAAAGGAATACTGATTCCCCCCACCACTCAGTATTATGGGTTTTCAACAATTGGTATATGAGATTGGTTCCCTAGAAGGTGCTTAACCACTTGGGGAAGGTCTTGGAGGTTGAACACATGGTTGTTAGAAGGCTATCTACTCCTCTAGAAGAGATTACTATTGTTAGATCTATAAAAAAAGATTGCATGCTTGAAAAAGATGGAGAACTCAAAGTTGCTCTTGAAGATCTTGAAAGAATTGAAGGTGAAAACAAAGATCTGAAAGAAAATGTCAAAGAAGCAAATGAATACATCAGGAAATTAAGAGATAAAATTAAGAAGTTCACAGAAAGGCATAAGGAAGTCGATGAAAATTTGAAGTAAGCAAATGAAACTATTACCAGTCTGAAGGTGCAAGTTGAAGAAAAGAAAAGAGTTCAGGAATGTTTGAATGCAATGCTGAAAAAAAATTGAGGAATGTATAAGGCTTGAACAAGAAGTTGTGAATCTAAGATCAGATATAGAGAAAGCAAGGAGTCATGAAGAAAAATTCAAAATGAGTTCTACAAATCTTGATGAAATGATTAAAAATCATAAAGGCTCTAAAGATAAAGAAGGTTTAGGATTTGAAAAGGATGAAAGTTCAAAATCAGATCATACATTAAATGTTGAAGATAAAAATAACAATTTCAAGTAGATCCAAAATCAATGGAATGAAGCTAGAAGATCACTGGTTAGACAACAAAATGCACAAAGGTACCCATATTTTAATGGTTTCTATTATTCTTGCAATATATTTGGACATAAGGCAATGGACTGTAGAAGCAAAATGAGTTAGAATGTTCCATCTTTTTCTGCTCAATGCTTTATTTGCAAGAAAGTTGGTTATAGAGCTAATAAGTGCAGAAGTCAAAAGATGAATGGCTATAGCAATGGTAGAATGGTTCAATATTTCAAAGGCTATTGTTATACATACTATGGATATGGGCATAAAGCTAATCAATGCAAATCTAGAATGAATGGATGGAATATTGGTCAAAAGAATATCACATGCTACAATTGCAATAGACCTGGACATATTTCTAAATTTTGTAGAAGCAAAAATATGAAGAAGGATAATCCGGTAAAGAAGAATTAACCAATAAAAAAGTTTGATCTGGTAGAGATAAAGAAGGAGATTAATAAGATTTGGAGAAATAAGGAAGAGATTGAGGTTAAGGATGAATCTGTACTAGCATTCGGTGTAAATATTTCCTCCAAAAACTAAGTTGAGAGCTTTGTCTTAGGGGGAGCTTCAATGAAAATATTTTATCCCTTGCCAAAGAAAATGGTGTTGATGCTTCAACACGAAGATATGTGATGTAGATTGATATGCTTGATATTTTGAAGAAAATTCCAGTAGAAAATGTTGAAATGCAAAAGATTGTGGAGCACTTGAAGGTGACTATGCACATAGTGAAGGGTTTGCCAACTTTATTGTTTGAATCATTTAATGCAAAATTATGTCATATTATAAGGGTTAAAAAGTGATTTCACTTAACCAAATTCATTTACAACAAGCATTTGAGAAGGAGCAAAGTAATGAAGAAATTATTTGGAGTAGTCAAGGTGATTTGTGATTTGGTGCGTTCAAACCTTAGTTTGACAAGTGAAAGAAAAGGTATTTACAATATCAGTTTTTTCATAGTTTCTTAGTGAACTCTTTTGAAAGTAGTTTGAACTCATTTTGCAATGGTAATTGAGGTTACTGAGAAGGCACAACCTAAGTTCAAGAAATACCCTACTAAATCCATAGAAGATGACCTGTTAGGTGCATTTTTGCATGTTCCACATGGAGTTTTATCTATAGAAGACATAAGGATTTATATTCATGGAAAGATAGAGGAATATGATCACACTAATATAAGAGATGTATGGGTGAAAGAACTTACTAGAGACAACTTTTCCCTAGAGCCATAAACCAAAAAATAGTTAAAAAAAAACTTGATGTATGAAAATGGTTTCCAAATTTTTTCTTTGATTACAAATGGGTTAGGATTGCATTAATCGGAATTCATGATAAATTTTTCTGGACTGACATGTCTAGGATGATTACAAGGATGTGATTAGAGAGGTTACATGTCTATGCTCCACTAAACCTATTCTGATACTAAAGTCTATTAAGAATGAGGTTGTAATGGACCTCATAGGTGCAACATATGAAAAGAGAGGTTTAATGGTAAACAAAATCAGAAATCCAACTATGAAGTATGCAACTATATTGATTGGTTACAAAATTTACTTCACAAATAGAGAAAACTTTGTATTTTCCACTGCAATCAATGTTGCATATGAAATGGTGGAAAAATGGGTTGGCTATGATCTTTGTGAATTGCTAAGACAATAGTTAATGGAGAAATTGAAGAAAACAAAGGAGAAGTATCCATTCAAGTATGTTGGTTGTATGTCTACTTTTCTATTTCTTAAAGGAACTCCCTGAAACTAAAAGTGTGGAATGGTTGCAAGGTAAAACCATTGCTCATCAGATTGTATACTTTTTGAGAAGTCTTGGTGATGTAGAGGTGCAAGATGATGCTCTTGTCACCTTTTTTGTAGTTTTATAAAAGAGGATGCATGAAAGGGACATAATTCCTAAGAAAATGGTAGAGAAGTATCAAAATGATATCACATTCATGGTATCAACAGATGAGTTCTTCATGGAAGCAGTAGAACCAAGGATAGTGTGGATCCCTACATTGGGATATTAGATTAGTGAACAAGAGATTACTATTTTGGATGCTATTTTGTTGAAGAGTCCAAAAGATACCACTAAAGCAAGGTATGACACCTATGAAGAAAAATCTATGGAGGTGCATATGGAGCAGAGAAAAACATAGATAAAGAAGAAGGTTGGAAAGATGGTTGACATGTTTGCAGAGGATATGGGCTTCAAAAAGGAGCAAGTGGAGTAGGAAAGAGAAAAGGCTAAGGAAAATCAAATGTTGCAAGAGGATATGGAAGCATAAGAAGATCTAGGTGGACAACTACCACCCATCCTACTATTCAGAAGTTCTTCAGGACTAAGTCCTCTATTGGTGAGAAGAGAAAAGCTATTGATAGTCCTCTAGTAAAGGAAAAGTCCCCTTTGGTTGTGTAGACAACAAGGACTAAAAAGAATAAAACTACTACATCAACACCACCTAAAGCCCTTGCCAAGAAAATGATAAAACAAAAGGAAGTAAGGGAAAAGAATATAAGTGTAAACATTGAAAAGGAAGAACAAGAAGTGGAGGAAGAAGGACCCTAGTTGGTCCAAAAGAGAAGAGATAAAGCTTCACAGAGTGAAGCAAGTTCCAAGAAACAAAAATTGGATGTTGTAGATACACACGAGGAAGAAGAAATAGAGAAAGAAAAGAAGAAATTTGTCATCCACATGAGAGAATAGAAGGGAGTCTAACAACCGAGAAAGTGTCTTCGGAGAAGGATAAAGTAGAAACAAGACAAAAGAAGACTTTGGATGAAAGCAAAAAGTAAAAGAAAATAGAGCTGATAAGGCCTCACTCTCCAATGAAGTTATAAACACTATTCAATAAGAAAATGAGGTGGATAAGGCCACCATTATTGAGGCTATTATTAAATATATTATTGTTTTAGAAGTTGATATGAAAAACATTGAAAAGCAAATTCCTACAGAGCTATGGAGTGTCTTGGTAAAGAGAAGACAAGAAGTGATTGAATAAGAAGGAAAAATAAAAGAATATGCATTGGAGAAGATTGGTGCTCCTCTTTCAGAGGAAAATAGAGCCACATTGGTTGAATTATACAACACAAAATTTAGAGTAAAGCAAAGGGTAACCACCCTTATTGATAGAGACAAAGGCGAGTTTGAAAGGATCCAAAGGAGACAATTGACAAAATATCAGATATAGCATAGAAATATGGAATGAATTCAGAACACACTATTCTAGAAGTCACTACAAGAGAAGAAGCACAAGATATCGATGCTCAACATGAGCATGGAATAGATGAAGGGTATACATAGGATAAAGATGTAGAAGAATTGAAAAAAGAATCTATGAAGTAGAGAAGAATGATGGAGAAGATGCAAAAAAGGACACATCTCCTCCTTTGGTACTTGAAGAAAATATTATTCCTCTAGTTACCATAGATAAGCCTACTCAGGAAGAAAATGTAAACAAGTTTAGTGAGGAAGAGAATGTTGATGCAGAGAAGGAAGAAGAACAAGAAAATAATAAAAAGGACGATGAAGATAAGAATGGAGATGCATCTGGAGATGGAAAAATAGAAGAAGAGAGGCCAATGAGCTTTAGAAAGAATGAGGAAAAGGACTTGAAGGGAAAGGCCGAGGAGAATAAAAAGACTTCTGGTGAATCCTCTAGCTCCTCTAGAGATTCCTTGAAGAATCTACTTAGTATGCAGCTCAACTTCTAGCCTTTTGTATTAGCACAACTACTTATGCAATAGGGAATTGTAGATCTTGATAAGATTTACCCACTCCACAAGCTTCAATTGGGAGATGTATTCCATGCATCTGCCAAGAAGGAGATTATAGTAATGCATCAAAAGAGTGGAGAGCTTATGGAAGAAGTTGTGAAGGAATTGGAAGAGGCTATACTTGATGCGAGTATTGACAATTCACTTTCTAGTATGGAGAATTTAAAGCCATTAATTGATACTTTCAAAGAATATGCCTCTGGTCTTAGAGGACAAGTAGAGAATGAAGTTGAAAAGAAAATAAATGATAAGAAAATGTTGGAAATCACTGAGAAGTACGCTCTTGCACACAAAAAGTTTCAAGAAAATTTAAAGAATGCACAAGTTTGTGTGGATGAGGTAAAGGCTCTATTCCAATATTGCATGAAGTGGCCCAGAGCCACAGAAAGCATCAAGAGTGAAATAGACTCCATTGAGTCCCAGATCAATAATGCCTCAAGTGCCTATTATCCAACACTTGACCTGGTTGGAGACACAATGACTACTATTGAAGATTTGCATAAGAGATTCTTGTAGTTGCAAGCCCAAAAGGAGAACATCATTTTGTAGTTTGGATCGAGCTAAGGGACTTGGTGAATTCCAAATTCATATGTCACGTCTCAATTTTTTTCTTGCATTTACTAAATGTTAAGTTATTTAAATATTCATGGAAAATGAAATTTATCAATTTAATTTGAGATTTCAATGTCATTTGAAATGTATGTATATTCATATGATGGAATACAAAAGATGAATATTGTGATATGAAATGGAATCATTTCATTTTGAGCATTGGTTATTAGTTACTGATGAAACTCTGCAAATGCAAGTGTGTGAATGCATGAGTAGGTTGAAGATCGAGAACATGGTTGAGGTAGGAATATTTAGCTAAATGACAACAGTAAGCTTGATGGAATCTGGAATGTGCACACACCACTGTAAATCATGAATTTTGCATTGAAATTCCAATGTATCACTCTTTATGTGAAATGGACTAATGAGTAAACAAGTATGCTTGTAGAAAAAAAAATTAATTAGATTACTTTTCCATCTTGTTTATTTGATGATATTGCATTCAAAAAGAAAAGAAAACACTAATAAATGGAGTGTTCTTGCTTATATAAATGCATATATTGCATAAAATTTACAACAAGAGGATGAATTGAATAAAAAATATACATACATACATACATACATATATATGTATATATATATATACATATATATATACATACATATATATGTATACATATATATATACATACATATATACATACATATATATATGTATGTATGTATGTATGTATGTATGATTAAAAATGCCATTCTAATAAGAAAACAAATAAATTTCAAGTTGATATTCGTTTAAATTCAAAATTGAAATTTTAAAACTGAAAACTAAATGGGTAGAGGCTGCCCATGATTCCCAAATCAAAAAGAAAATTTGAATGGAAGGAGTGGGGGGCGACTACCATAATGAAACCTGCCAATTTTGGAGAATGGAGTTAAAAAATGCAAAAAATGAAGAAAGAAGGGATTCAGGTTTTTTTTTTGTGTGATTTTGGTCAAAAAGTAGAGAAGAGGTTGATTTGGGAAAAAAATAGCAAAGAAGGGGAGAAAGTTGATTCCTTAGCTTACAAAGATTCACCACCTCTCAGCTCAGACATTTTGGTTCTTGGGAAGAGGTAAATCTGAGTCATTTTTGGAATGTTTCCATTGTTTGACAATGAATTTATCTATGATGTTGATTTCTCTGAATCTCTATTATCATTCTTGATTGAAAGGAAAGCTAGTCTTTAGTTTTTTCTTTTCAATCAATTTTTGTATGAGCATATTGTAGGGTGAGACATGTCGGCATCGACCCCTATTGTTTGAGTTAAGGGAAGCATACCCTCGAGCCTTCCCTCATCATAGCCATCACCACCACAATTGGCTTAAATCCTTCTTTTTTCTCTATGAAAATGATAGAGGCAGGGGCATTATAAACCCCAAATGCAATGGCATGTGATTTGGGTCGGTATTCAAACCCTCTCATATCATTTTGAAGCCATCAAATGGTTTCATAATGCCAACAAAATCACCTCGTATTATTGATAGATTCGGGTGATACCAACCTGAGAATGCATCGATCATTCTATACTTGTTGTATCTTATATTTGTAACATGATGATGGTCTTGCAATGATTCTTTATGTGCCCTTGATAAGTTTCAATTTCATAAAGGAAATTGACTATACCATTTTTCAATTAGGCCTTAGTAGGCTAATAATGATAATCCATTGTTTCACATAAATGTATTTCTAGAAGAGAATCGAACGCTGTATGTACATATGTATGTATATATATATATATGCATACAACATTCGGTTATATATATATAACCAAATACATATGTACATACAAAACTTGGTTATATATATATATATATAACCGAATGTTGTGTATATATATATACCTTTGGTTGAACCAAAATAGTGCCATGTATATATGTATTTCACTGTTCCACATCTTATTTCATAGAGTGATCATTGTCTGGATGATAACCACTATGTTGATTTAACGACAACAAAGATATTGCTTGGTCTGTAATACCAAATGATGGCACGTTATTGATTGAACGATAACATGCTAATCATTCCCAACCCCATAGCAAGTTTATAAGAAAGAACTACCAAAAGGTATACATATACATTGAACCAAAAGGAAGCAAATATTTTCCAGCTATTTAAATGAAACATAATAAACATTCGACCTTAGAGCTTGTGTCGAATACATTAATATTTTGGAGTTTGTGTTTCAAATAGAGCACAGATCATGTAATTCCTAAGATGTAGGTCGAATTTTGTTAACTTGATTAGATTTTCTTAAATGTGTGTAAAATATCGATCCCCATTAGTTTACTACAACTATATTGTGTATCTATCTCTTTTTGACAAAAATGAAGACCTGAATGTTTTATTTTCTAAATGTCTTGTTAAAAGAAATTGAACCAAATAGGTTAAGAATGATTCTATTGATTGTTTATATGTTGAACATGTTCACATATGAAAAAAAGGTCAACTTGAATGTAGTTTGTATGAATTTGGTAAAGATGCAAATATGTTATGTTATCACTTACAAATTGAAAAATTATGAAAATGACTTTGTGGCAAACTGTTTGAAAACATACAACTAGAATAAGAAAAGTTTGTTGTTGATGTCCATGTTTCTATGTTTACTGTTGAATCCACTCATACATTTGATGAAAATTGACATCTACTTGAATATAGGAAATCTGTATGTGGAAAAAATCTTTCTTTTATTTAAAAAAAATGTATACGCATACATTTTTAACAAAAGGCCATATATGTGTACATGCATAAATTTCCCATTTATGCATTACACATACATGTGATATACCTTCTTTAAAAAAATATACTATTATCTTAATTTGAAATGTAGATTTTATTTTAAGAAAGATGGATTAAGAAACGATGGAAAACTATATAAAATTGATGCATGTACTATGACAAATTTCTTCATATTGTTGTTATGAACATGAATTACATTCAAAATATGATTGCTAATAATCAAATATGGTTAAATTATTGCATTTGCATGCTAACTAGAGATAGTCAAATGAATCAGATGTAGACTATGATATAGATAGTATGATTCAGGAAAGGTTGACTAGGGAAACTATTGAAACTAGATTTATTGTTTACAAGTGTGAAAACAAGGATAAGATGTATGTTATCTTATGTTGTGGGAGGTTATCTTCCAAGACGGGTGCCAAAAATGGGTTAATAGAGAGATATGTTTTGCTTTTCCAAAATCTATGTTTTTAGTTGTATACAACATATGCTTGGCCAAGTGTCTGTAGTCCATTATGTTAAATGGTCTAACTTATATGATGAGTTCTCTCTGCCATTTCCTTGCTTAGATCTTGCATGTTCTAAACATAGATAGAAATGCATGTAGTTGCATGGCACACACTAGATTCCACCTTGCATAGCGTATCTCTTGCTAAGTGTTCTGCGCAGGGTCGAGCATTCTTTGAGTAGGAAGAATACTAGGGAAGCATAACTTCATGGTTGGGCACAAAAGTGCCTGAACCATGTTCTCATCCAACAGATGTGGCAAGAGTTAAAGAGGATCACATGGAATCCCATAATTTTGATTATTGTACTATGCATATTATGATGTAATTGAGAAGACTAAGTGGTAAGATGACCCAAGTCTAATTATGTAACTTGTAAACTTGACACTTGGAAATGAATATTAAATATTATTTTGACATGAGATGCTATGATGGAAAATAGCTAATTGACTATCTTAATTTTTATTATTCATAATGTCATATTTATTTATTTTTGTGTGTTAATTATGTGTGGCACATTACATCATATATGTTTCAAGTGCCCTTTTGAGTGCTAACAAATCTACATAGATAAATCTGGTACCTAGCACTCTAGAAGAAGGAGAAGAGATACTAATGGAACTTGAAACATAATGTAGACTACTTGGGATGGCTAAGAAGACATGGGAAGAAGGAAAACAGGCTTGTCAAGCTCATTTATAGAAGCTTCAAGAGTCAATTTCCTCTGATTGACAATATTTCTATTCTTTATGCATTTATATTCTTTTAGTTTTAGATTTTTTGTACATATGCACATATTTCTCAAGGGGAGATCTGATATATGTTAGAAAGTTTTTGCATGCACCCTTTGCCCTCGATGTCAAAGGGGGAGAATATTTTGGAGATGTTTTGGCATGTTGCCATCAATGAAAAAGGGAGAGATTGTTGGAAGAATGAGGAGTTTTTTATTGATGCAGTTGTTGGAAACATGCTCATAAGGGATAAGCACAAGGTATACTATTATGAAATACACTATTTTCATTGATGTCAAAATTGTATCTTGATATGGAGATCATGGTGCAGAACATTTTGGTTGGTTCTAACATGTTTTGGAATGTTTGTGAAAGATAATTTTTAATTGTGATAGAAACTAACTTAGTGTCAATTCTGCTAATTTTGTGTAATAGAGCATCCAATTTTTAGGTCCACACTGGTCCATGAATTGAAATTTATCTCTGCAATTCTAGCATAATGTTTTTGGTTGATAGGAGCATCTAATTCCAGAATGCCATCTTGTTTTAGCTTTTGGTTTGAAAGTTATGAATGACAGAAGTTCAGTCTAGCAATTATAGTCATTTCCTGTACAACGCATATGAGTTGGAGAGTCTGCACTTCTCCATGGATAGGATTTTGGTTTTTCATATTTAAGTAGATATTGACAAATATTAATAGAGTGTGCATTTTATATGGAACAATATTTTGAGGACCGTGTGTCTGAATATGGGTATATAGTTGAGGAATTTTTGTATTACGTCCTCTATAATGCCAACCTAATAGGTGTGAAGGTATGCAAAGGTTAAATAAATATTGTGGAATTATGTGGGAGCTATTATAGGTCCATGCTGACCTATTTCATTTATTTTTAAGGATTGAATCTTGGTGTGAGGTGTGTATGGAAGGATTTAAGTCGACAAGTCATATATTGTATATTTTGTATGATACATATAATTAGGTTGACCTAATTGATGTTATGCTTGAAGCGAATATATAAGCTAGATAATTTTCAGTGTTTTGACATATGATATAAATGCAAGTGATGCGAATTATGTGAATTGATTGAATACATTGTAAATCTAAGTTGTGAATACTGAGTAGAAGATTAGAATGATACAAATACAAAGGAAAGTAGAGTGTTAGATCAGAATCAAATGAAGTGTGTAAAGTCAGTTTATTAAGCTTCATTGGAACTTTATATCATGCATATGATAGATGCAATTATAACAGTTCAATCTAGGTTGTGAGCCACAAAATTTCTTCTATATCTTTTTCTCTTAGTGGACAGTGAGTCCACCTGTAGAGAGCACTTCTGTAAATATACTGTTGGATCTCAGTTGTGATCATATAGTTTGTCCTTGATGTCAAAATCCCTTTCAGTTGGTTCTCTTTGATGATCAATCTCAGTTTGGATCTTTATGATTTATTATGGCACTTCTTTGATGTCTCTTGGCTATTACAAAATGTTATTTGTTATGGTTACATTTCATGGTGATGAGTTTTCTGGTTCAAGTTGTGAATACTACATCTTTGACTAACAAAGTTTGAAAGATGGTTTCTTTGTCAAGATGGTTCTCTCTGCATATTAGGCTTACACATCAGCATGAGTATGGCAGGGTCTCCCTGATCCTTTTTGAAATGTCTAAGTTTCCTATCGGCAAGACATTTCAGATGTCATGGCGATTGAATTTAACATACAGGCTGCTTTCGGCATGACATTCCCGTTGTCTTGGTGACCAACACAAGAAAGGTTATTTTGGCAAGACTTGTCTTTGGTTTCAGTGACAGAAAAGTGTTATCTATCGGCATATGTAATACCGTCGGGATAAGGTCTTATCGATTTCATTATGTCACACCGACCCGCTTCAGATTAAGCATATCAGCATGAGTTTGGATGTCGGGCTGAGGTCATAGAAAATTCATATTGTCTCCCCTACTAGTGCATGTGGATGTCTATCAACAAGACATTCACGTGGTTTTGGTGACTGAGGATGATCTTATCGGCAAAGGTTGTGGCTTCGCTGAAATGTCACAGCGAATGTGCAATGTCACACCAACCGCCGTTGGACAATTGCCTTCAGTAGGACTTTCTGGAAGTCTCAGTGAATAGGTGTGAATTTGGGGTGTTTCGGTATGATTGAAATGATCTACAAGATGTCTCCCCAAGAGCGAATGTCACAACGATAACTAAGAGGAATGTCTGGCAGTGCAGTTGCCTTCGACATAAGTATTGAACTATCTTAGCGACTCTAAGTAAATGAAGATGTTTTGGTATGACTCACGCTGTCGTCGAGAGGTCTCCCTGACATTGGTATGCTATAGTGACCCTCATAAGATAGAAGGGTGCATCGGCAAGAGAAACATTATGTTACAGCAACATCACAAGGGATTTCTATCAAAGGCTCATCGGTGTGAGATTGATACTATCTTGGCGACTTGGAAATGGAAAAGGCCTTCGGCATAGGTTTTGAATTGTCACGCTGACAATGTGTATCAAAGCGACTCTCGACAAAACATTATGAAGTCTACAAGAGGTCTCTCTGATATCATTTGGTCACAGCGATAGTGAATGAAAGGCTTTCAGCGAAAGGATGGTAAAGTCTTAGCGACTCAGAGTGGATAAAGTCTTTCGGTGAAACTTAATGTATTCTATGAAGCGTCTTCCTGAAAGTTGAAGGTTATAGCAACTCTCAAGAGTAAAAAGGGCTTTCAGTGTGACTTAGTGTGCTCTACTAGAGGTCTCCCCGAGAGTGATAAGTCATGACAACTGTGAACGAAACAAAAGAACATCGATAAGAGATATCTTTGTGTCTTAACGAAAGCTCATAAAGATAAACATTTCAATATAACAATTTATAGTCTGTGAGATGTCTCACCGACTTCACAGAGTCTTAGCGATATCTATGGGGATGACTGTCTGTGTTATAAATTGCCTTCGGCAGAACTATATGGTTGTCTCAGTGAATAGTTACGAAGACTCAAAACTCTATGGTTGTCATCATGGATTGGCATCAAATCTCAGAACGGTTACATAATAGGATATTCATCGAGTTTCTTTTTGAGCTGTTGCAACTTTTGATTTAATGGATTTTTCTAAATATAGTTGCATACAGACTTCTTTGGTTGGTATCGAATCTCTAGAAAATATTCTTTGAGATTTTAGAGGTTTTGATTTTCTGTTAGTGGGCAGACAGGGCTTTGATGAAAATCTTTCAGTTACAATTTGAAATCTCTTGATTCAGCGCAGAAATTAAAAGCTCTATGGATAGGCGTTACTCTGATTTCTACCATAATCTACAGATCATTATGAATCAACTTCATATTCTAAAAATAGCAAGAGAGTTTCAGAATTTGTAAAAAATGCTTGTTGAAGATTTCTTGATAACAGACATACTTGAAATGTATATAAAAACCAGAGTTGAAAACTGTGAAGGTGCTGTTGGCCTGTAATTATGAGAGATAGTTATTTTGGCCATATCAAGAGATGTATTGGAAAACTCTATAATACAAGAGTTGGATTCCTAGAGTATCAGAAGCAAAGTGTTATGAACTTAACTATAAATAGAGTGATCCTCCAATATATTATGATTGTAATTTTGAAATCTGAGTAAGGGGTTGGTGCTCCTTGAGATTGGTGTCTCTAAATGAGGGGTTGGTGCTCCTTAAGTTGGTGCTCATAAATTTAGCCTATAAGGCATTGTTAAAAGTGGTTTTTGAAGATTAAACAAGTAAGGCAGTTTAGGAGTGGTTTTTCTACCCCAGGAGGGTTTTCCACTCGACAAATCTTTTGTATCTTTGTTCTTCTGTGTGCTCACTGTTTTTTTGTGTTGTTATTGTTTTAGTTCACTGCTGGGTTTATTACTGTTCTCAATTTTGTTTATGAACAATTACATTCAACTCATGAATGCATTAATCAGAGTAATATTGAGATCAAATCTGAGCTATGTTTTTGGAAAATGCAAGATATCTCACTCAAATCATATTGTCATAAGTTGTCTAATAGACTGAGTTAATGTTGTCATATCTTTGCGCTTTTAAATGTGATTACTCTACTCTTTTGTTGAAAGAAAAGGAAATCAGATTGTAAAATCTTTATCAAAGTTGAAAAAGTGTAGACACTAATTCACCCCCCTTAGTGTCTGTCCATAACTCCAACAATTGGTATCAGAGCGTAGGGTCCTCTCATAGGTCTAAACCACCTAGGATTGTTCCTGGTTTCTTGGAGTACTATGGTTAATATGGGAAAGAACAGAAGGAATAAGGGAAAAAGATGTTCTCAGCAAAATGCTAATCATCATGTTCAACCTGAATCTAGTATAAGGAATAACGAGGAAGAGTTCATAAACAATAGCTCTGAATTGGTAGAGTATCCTAGATCTAGAACTCCTCAGTTCGAAGGAACAAACTTTATTATATGGAAACAAAGGATGGAAACATACTTACTTTCTTTAGGATCTAAAGTGTGGGAAGCAGTTGAAAAGGGTTGTACTACATCTGCAACATCTCCTTCCACTCTTGAGGAGATGCAAGCTCTTGAATTCAATAGGTCAGAGCTATAAATTCTATTTTTAATAACTTGCCAAATAAACTCATTACAAAAGTCATTCATTACAGCAGTGCTAAAGGAGTTTGGGACAAGTTGACTGAAATGAATCAGAATAGTGAGTTACAAGAGGAGATATCTTTTGATACTGAAATAAGTTGTGAAACATCTAAGAGTGAATAAGGTGTAAACCTTTTTAATTTAGAAAATAAGTCCAGGGAGATCATTGATGAATATTTAGATGATCAAGAAACTTGTGTAAAAGTAGATCAATCTTTGGGTGAAGTTAACTCTGAACAGGAATATGACGAATTAGAAAGTGAGGTTGATTTGGAAGGTGAACTCCTATGTGCCTTAGATACTATTAAGCAGCTTAGAAAAGAAAACCAGTTGTTAACAAGACAACTTCAGCAAAAAGAGAGTCTGGAAGTCAAGTTAAAAGACAAGGATGAACTGTGTAATAAACTAGAAAATGAGATTGATTCTTTAAAGAAATGTTTAGATAATGATTCCTTGTTAACAAAACTAACTCTTAAGGACAATATGATTATAAGTCAAAAAATTGAAATTGAAGAATATAAGAGGATTGCAGATGTTGTGAGTTCTGATTTGGAGATTAAAAAGATTATTTGTCTAAAACTTGAAGAAGAAGTAGTTGCTTTATGAAAAGAGCTTGGAAGTATCAATGCTCAATCTGGTAAAATTCAAAAATTTGATCATAGTATTAATATATTGAATGAGATGTTGAGCAGGAAAAAGCATTCTAAAGATCCTACAGGAGTGGGATATGAGGTTGGACAAAGCTCTGCAGACAAATCTAAACATGAAACAATGTTTACTACTTCAGATGGAAAGAAGTTTACAGCCAAGCAAACACCAAGGATGAAGGCTGATCTTCGTTACAATATTGCTGCATCAAAGGATAAAATTTGACACTAGAAGACAATCTAAAGGTATTCATAGAGAAAGGAAAAATGTCTTCAGATCTTCACATCCTTGGCATGATCACTCATTCAGGTATAATCATTCTTTCCAAGGATATTGTTATGTTTGTAATGACTATGGTCATAAGGCAATTGATTGCATAATATGTTCAAATAAGAATCATTCTAATGTCCCTAGAAATGAGGATGTGGTGTGTTACAATTGTAACAATTTTGGTCACTTGAGAAGAGACTGTAGAATAAATACAAGTGAGAATAATGTAGGGAACAATGCTGGAAAAGTTTGTAGGAAGTCTTCTATTTCTTAGAACAATCACAAAGTCATTTGTTTCAGATGTAATAACATTGGACATAAAGTACAACAATGCAGATTCAATAGAAAGACAAGTACTTCAAGCAAACAAGTGAAAAAGTCTTCATTGGAGTGGAGAAGAAAGAGTAATCAAGATGACAACAAGAGCAATAAAGATGCTTCTGAGAAGACTCCTTGTGCACTCCTTGCACAAGTGTTGCCTTCCAGGTCTTGAGAAGAAGCAAAGACTCAGGGGGAGTCTATTATGGTAATATATTTTACCTCTATGGAGTCTAGAATAAGGTATGGCATCTTGCATTTACTTTTGGTGGTATAAGATGTTAAGGAATGTTTTTGTTTGGTCTAATGGTTGACAGTTTTCAGAAGTTTTTGGAATGACAGTGCACTTTGTTCTTAAATGAACTTTTTGGATGCTTGGGTTTTGGAAATAATGGTATGGCCTTATGACATCTTTGAGCAGTGTGGAGACATATAGGTGAGTTCCTCAACATATTAAAGATAAGAAAGCCTTTGTTTTTGAAGGTATGGTGATGGATTTATCTTTGGAGAACAGTGATTGAAAAACATGTTTGATATTATGAATTATTTCTGTGATGATATTATTCGGTATTGCATGAAGAAGCTGAGTTAAGATTGTGTGCTAAATGAAGATACTTACAATGTCTTTTGCAAGATGTTATGAAGGAATTGAGTGTTTTGGTCTTCTAAGTATGGTACTGTGATCTAAGTAGGTTGCTACAGTAGTCTTGAGAATTGTGTATGTTCATGGGATATGATCTGTTATTTGTTTTTTCGATGAAGGAAGGTGACTGGTAGTATTAACCTCACAGTGTATGGCTGGGATTTATTTTTGAACTTTCAAATTGAGTGCTGTGTGTGAAAGTGAGTGCAAGTTATATAAATGAAAGCTGCTTGAATTCATGTTTTGGTAGAAACAAAAGGAGAGAGCTTTGGTGTGCTGCCTTGAAGATAGATTATTTGCATGATATTATTAAGTTTCTGATTTTGAAGTGGGAGTTATTGCACGGGTTGTTACTGCTGATTTCTCTGATAATTTTTGTGCATTTGAAGTGAGTGAAGTTGTGTTGTTACAGTATGATGCTTTATCTTGCATTGGTGATGTGAAGTTATTCAATATGTCTGCTGCATTATTGCTCTATTTGCAGCCGGTTCTTATGGTACTTGGTTGGCTTCTCAGTTGTGTTTTCTAGCATTGCACATTCTTCTCCTCTATGCTTTGTCATTGAGGCAAAAAGGGGGAGAGTCATTTGTGTTTTGCCATCAAGGACAAAGGGGGAGTTTGTTGGATCTCAGTTGTGATCATATAGTTTGTCCTTGATGTCAAAATCCCTTTTAGTTGGTTCTCTTTGATGATCAGTCTCAGTTTGGATCTTTATGATTTATTATGGCACTTCTTTGATGTCTCTTGGCTATTACAGAATGTTATTTGTTATGGTTACATTTCATGGTGATGAGTTTTCTGGTTCAAGTTGTGAATGCTACATCTTTGATTAATAAAGTTTGAAAGATGGTTTCTTTGTCAGGATGTTTCTCTCTACATATCAGGCTTACACATCAGCATGAGTATGGTAGGGTCTCCCCGATCCACTTTGAAATGTCTGAGTTGCCTATCGGTAAGACATTTCAGATGTCATGGCGATTGAATTTAACATACAGGCTACTTTCGGCGTAACATTCTTGTTGTCTTGGTGACCGACACAAGAAAGGTTATTTCGGCAAGACTTGTTTTTGGTTTCGGCAACATAAAAGTGTTATCTATCGGCATATGTAATACCGCTGGGATAAGGTCTTATCGATTTCATTATGTCACATCAACCCACTTCAGATTAAGCATATCGACATGAGTTTGGCTGTCGGGCTAAGGTAATAGCGAATTCATATTGTCTCCCCGACTAGTGCATGTGGACGTCTATCGGTGAGACATTCACGTGGTTTTGGCGACTGAGGATGATCTTATCGGCAAAGGTTGTGGCTTCACTGAAATGTCACAGCGAATGTGCAATGTCACACTAACCACTGTTGGACAATTTCCTTCGGCGAGACTTTTTGGAAGTCTCAGCGAACAGGTGTGAATTCGGGGTGTTTCGGTATGACTAAAATGATCTACAAGATGTCTCCCCGAGAGCGAATGTCACAATGATAACTAAGAGGAATGTCTGGCAGTGCAGTTGTCTTTGGCATAAGTATTGAACTATCTAAGTGACTTTGAGTAAATGAAGATGTTTTGGTATGACTCACGTTGTCGTTGAGAGGTCTCCCCGACATTGGTATGCTATAGCAACCCTCATAAGATAGAAGGGTGCATCGGCGAGAGAAACATTATGTTACAATGACATCACAAGGGATTTCTATCAAAGGCTCATCGGTGTGAGATTGATATTGTCTTGGCGACTTGGAAATGGCAAAGGCCTTCGACATAGGTTTTGAATTGTCACGGTGACAATGTGTATCAAAGTGACTCTTGGAAAAACATTATGAAGTCTACAAGAGGTCTCTCCGATATCGTTTGGTCATAGCGATAGTGAATGAAAGGCTTTCAGCGAAAGGATGGTAAAGTCTTAGCAACTTAGAGTGGATAAAGTCTTTTGGTGAAACTTAATGTATTCTATGAAACATCTTCCCGAAAGTTGAAGGTTACAGCGACTCTCAAGAGTAAAAAGGGCTTTCAGTGTGACTTAGTGTGCTCTACGAGAGGTCTCCCCGAGAGTGATAAGTCATGGTGACTGTGAACAAAACAAAAGAACATCGATGAGAGATGTCTTTGTGTCTCAGCGAAAGCTCGTAAATATAAACATTTCGATATAACAGTTTATAGTCTGTGAGATGTCTCACCGACTTCACAGAGTCTTAGCGATATCTATGGGGATGACTGACTGCATTATAAATTTCCTTCAACAGAACTATATGGTTGTCTCAGCGAATAGTTACAAAGACTTAAAACTCTATGGTCGTCATCAAGGATTGGCATCAAATCTCATAACGGTTACATAATAGGATATTCATCGAGTTTCTTTTTGAGCTGTTGCATTTTTTGATTTAATGGATTTTTCTAAATATAGTTGCATACAAACTTCTTTGGTTGGTATCAAATCTCTAGAAAATATTCTCTGAGATTTTAGAGGTTATGATTTTCTATTAGTGGGTAGATAGGGCTTTGATGAAAATCTTTTAGTTACAATTTGAAATCTCCTGATTCAGCGCAGAAATTAAAAGCTCTATGGATAGGCGTTACTCTGATTTCTACCATAATCTACAGATCATTATGAATCAACTTCATATTCTAAAAATAGCAAGAGAGTTTCAGAATTCTTGTAAAAAATGCTTGTTGAAGATTTCTTTATAATAGACATACTTGAAATGTATATAAAAACCAGAGTTGAAAACTGTGAAGGTGTTGCTAGCCTGTAATTCTGAGAGATAGTTATTTTGGCCGTATCAAGAGATGTATTGGAAAACTCTGTAATACAAGAGTTGGATTCCTAGAGTATCAGAAGCAAAGTGTTATGAACTTAACTATAAACAGAGTGATCCTCTGATATATTATGATTGTAATTCTGAAATCTGAGTAAGGGGTTGGTGCTCCTTGAGATTGGTGTCTCTAAATGAGGGGTTGGTGCTCCTTAAGTTGGTGCTCATAAATTTAGCCTATAAGGCATTGTTAAAAGTGGTTTTTGAAGATTAAACAAGTAAGGCAGTTTAGGAGTGGTTTTTCTACCCCAGGAGGGTTTTCCACTCGACAAATCTTTTGTATCTTTGTTCTTCTGTGTGCTCACTATTTTTCTGTGTTGTTGTTGTTTTAGTTCACTGTTGGGTTTATTACTGTGGATGTGAAAATCTGCATATGGTTAGAATTTTAAAACTAAAATAATCCTCAACATCCCTATGAGATAATGAAACATGTTAGATATGCTAAGTAAGATATTAAAACAACAAGAAAAACCAAATAAGCATACAAACAACATGAATCAACTTCATCTCATAGTGGATTGGTGTCACATGTGCTAGTGACCCTTTCCCAACCCTTGATCAATAGCTAAAATGATGAAGTGCAATGGATATGGAGATGATAAATGGACAAGATAAGTTCTCAAAGAGAATGACCTTGCATCAAGTTGTGTCGATGATGGAGATGATGGAGTGAAATGGACAAGATCAATTCTCAAATGAAAAGAGTGACCTTGCAAGAGATTGTGGAGGTTGTGAAGGATTTGATAAGAGATGAAGCCTCTATTTTATAGATTTTCAAAATTCTAAGTGTTGAAGAGAGACCAATGTGGGACTAAGATTGGAAAAATGAAAGAAGGACACTTGTCAAGTGGTGATAGGCCAATGAATGTGCAAGATTTGGGAAGAGCGCCCATGAGAGGGAGAATTTGAATTCAAATTTTGCAATAAATTTTGAGAGGGGGACAAGAAAAACAACAATAAATGCAATGTTGGACTTGTCATGTTGAGGGAAAATGAGGGTTTTTAAATAAATCAATAAAATTGATTTACTTGTGTAAGTGGAGATATCTAGAGAATGCAAGTGGGATGAGATTAGCATTTAATCAGGGTTAGATTAAATAGATGATGATTATGCTGATTTAATGGTGCTTAGATGATTTTGACTTTTAGGACTTAAATACTTGATTTATTTAATTTAGAAAAGGATGAAGTATGATTTGGATTTGAATTAAATAAAGTCCTGATTTATTTAACTAAATGGATGATGCAAGATGAAGGTTGAATGATTTATGAGAGATGAAATGGTATTATTTGATTAAACCTTTGGATTGACCCGATTTACCTGATGAATGGATTTGTTGCATTTGATCAATTCGATGAGCGGATGAATATGCATAATGTGAATTTGACGTGTCTACATTTTGCCCCTCTTTGAAGCAATGTACTTGCTGCATTGGTTCAAAGAATAACTTGCCGCGATCAAAATCAAAAAATTTCTAATTTTTCAGATGCCCCAGTGGAAAGTACACTGGTACATTGCCCCCTCGAGAGATCGAGCGAAAAGATTCGATTTGAGGGTCGATCTCGCGATAAAGAGGTTCAAAATGGGTGGTTATGGATGATGATGCAAATGAGATGATCTTAAGATGCTTAGAATAACAAATCTATATTATCCTAAACAACTTAAATAATTATATGATGCGAGATGGATGAGATTGATGATGTGATGTGCTATGATTATGCAATGGATGATTTATGAGATGCTTAGACTAACAGATCTATATTATGATGATGATATGAATGCACAATGGATGCATGATGGATGCATGATGGATGAATTGGTGATGATGATGTTAGCGCAGAAATGAGATGATGACAAGAGGATCCAACAAGTCCATGATTTGACGAGACTTTATTAGAGATGATGATGATGATAGATGATGATGATAGATTTTCTTATCAAGGATTGGGATTTTAAAAGGGCTAATTACCTTATGTTTGATAACACACATAGGTACGATGCATCAAGGTAAAAAGAACTAGGATGGCGTTGTACCTAGTGCGATGGACTTTGACTCAACAAGCAAATAGGAGTATTCCTGTTCACACCTGACATACGGAAACCTTGCTAGGATGCACTTTAGAAGTTTTAAACATCTCGGACCAAAACACGGAGAGGTATAACCAATCAATGCAATAGTCAACAAGCCATCCAAAACATCCTCTATACATATCTAACAAAAGAAAGTATTCGCCAAGTTATTTTACAAGAACGCCCAACAAGCACAGCCAGACAAAAGATAATGATCGTTGCCCCATTCTATCTCTCTAAATCCTTCGTTCGGATATCATCGAGAGGTCCTTGGAATGAGTGCAATAAGATAAATCAAAAGAAAAGATCAAGTACACAAACAAGTCAATGTTCTTCATATCTTCAGCCAAAGGGATTTGTTTTGATAGGATAAGAATCCAAAGTGATATCCAAAATGATGCCCATTGTCGGAACGATATATCCTAGGACATGCATTGTACAGGATGATGATGGTTTGATAAGTTGATTGATAGGCTGTTGATATAAGGTTGAATGACATGTTTGCGACTGATCATGAGTTTGATTTTGCGTTTAACAGTTTGCTATTTCAATTTTGATTTTATGATTGAACCTTACTTTTGTTGACTGCTATGATTGTTTCTGCTTGTGTTGCCAAAGGATGAAGGTGACGATCAGTTTATTATGGATGATCGATTATTGTGGGTGGAAGCGAGATGAGATGGATGGATTTTTTCAAATATTTAGATGTTTTTGACGTTTTGCAATGTTTTGAGGCTGTTTTTGGTATTTTTCAAGGTTTTCCAATGTTTTTATTTTTGATTTTTCGAATGTTTTTGGATTTTGATGTTTTATCAATATTTTTGGATTTTGATTTTTTTGAATGTTTTTGGATTTTGATGTCTCGGGCTAATCAAAGACGAGCCTCGCCTACGTTTAAGCTCGAGAGACGATTCAGATTTTAATGTTTTTGTTGTTTTCTGCTTTTTGAGTGTTTTGGATTTTGATATGTTTGAATGTTTTTAGATTTTTGATTTTCTAATGTTTTGGATTTTTGCATGATTTTGATGATTTGGATACAGATACGATATCGTGATTTGTTTTGGATTTTGTTGAAGACCAAGCTAAGGTTGATTGATCAGATCGATGGATTGATGATGATGATAACATTGTTGACAATACACAACAATGCAAGTATTGATTGATTGAGATTGATGATGATAACATTGTTGAGGATGCACAACAATGCAAGGATAGTGTTAAGCAACACAAGGATTGGGAAAGATATCCCCAAGGCGATGATGGATTGATTGGATTTGACTGATCGGATTGATGATGATAACATTGTTGAGGATGCACAACAATGCAAGGATGGATTGATCGGGATTGATAAAGCTTGGTTTGGAACAAAAGATGTTTTGGATGATTTGATGTGATGTTTGAAGTGCAACTTGGATGCGACTGATTTTGATTATTTGGATTGATGTTCGATGAAAGATGACGATTGATAAGAAATATGTTCTCGTCAAAATATGCCATGGGCTAGTGATTCAGATTATGGCTCACAAATGCCTTGACCAATTTGATTTCATGTCTTCCAATGTTCAGATCACCACATAAGTTGGAGGATATAGATCAATATTCATTCCTAAAGCAAGATGTAAATATCTGCCCCCATTGTCTAGCAATGTATGGAATGTGATGGGATGGATGCTTGAATGGATGTATGGATGGATGGATAAGGTAAGTACGCAAAGGATGCCAAGGATTATCTTGCGATAAGATAAGGTGTTTAGATAATGAATGCTCATTTGGATAATGCTTCATAGCTCAGATAATGCTGCATAGGATAGGATTAGTGAAAACGACCCATGTCAAGATGTTTACCATAAGTAAGTGTAAAGCATGCCCCAAAATTTCATCAAGATCAAGATAACTTGGACTATGGATCATGAAGATGGATGAAAATGGATTGGATAAATGGTGTGTGGATGAGTGGATTTATTATGGATGAGACAGATGGAATGTTGGCTTTATTATGGATGGGATGAGATGCTTTCGTTGAAGTGGAGTATGTAGATGCTCGATTCCACACATGATGCCTGTTTACCAGGTTTTCGTCATGGTCTTGCCCAAAGTGCCGCCCATGCGGTTTTCACTAGAGGACAATTTTTTTCTCTTTACTGTTTTCAATCCTTTTTCTGATTTTTTTGGATTTTCATATTTTTTGATTTTTTTGTATTTTTTCTGAAAGATTCATGTTGAACCACCTGGTGGTGTTGACGTAGATGCCCCTGTCATAATGTGCCATCGATATCCTGCTTGAAGAAGCTGCCTTGCTAAGATAAGTGCACTTGAATACAATTTTTGGGATTTCTGATTTGCTTCATTGATATCGGAGTTGACTTTGTCTTTGTGCGCACATCACGATAGATTGCCTTCTGAATCCTTGTGATGAAGGGTTGTTGCCAATACACGGTCAATGTAAGAATTGGATATTATGCGTGGAGGCATGGATGGAGTGTGTTTAGGGATAAGAGATGGATTGGTTAACAATTTGGAACCTTTGACTCTCCAAACTTGGGAAGATGAGCAATGATGGGTGGATACGGAAGTGTGCATGGAATTAGGACCAATTGCTTGATACACTTTGTATGTTGTTTGAAAAGCTTGTTGTTTCTTTTGCGGACATCTTTGATGGATACTCTTCCCTCTTTTATTTTGCTCCACAGTTTCTTTGACTGATGGAGTTTGATAGGGATGATATTTCTTTGTATTCTTTGGTATCCATGCGTATTTCATTTGTCCATTATGCTTTCCAACTGCTTTTGCTTTGATAACATTCTTCGTACTTTGATTTAACACTTTCCTTTGGTGTTGGTCCCAATTCGTGGATGGGGTGATGGGTGGATGAAGATTCATGGCATGGCTGGTTGTAGTATTGACACTAGTTTCATCATAAGGATTCTTCATGCTCCCTATGTTGATGTTTGCTTGAGACAAAGTTTCCCCCAGTATGGTGGAAGTAGTACCTTCATGCTTTGATTTCTCCTGTTCCAAGAGCTCTTGTTCAATAAGTTTTCTCTGATAGATGACCACCGTAGGTGACGTTCTTTCAATTTGCTGCTCCGCTAACTCTGGATGTTCTATCTGACTTGTTTCCTTGAGTGGATAATGATGGATATCTTTATTCATGATGTTCTCAATTTGAGTTTGGGACATATTTGATCGTGATGTTGACAACTCCGTTTGATTGTAGGAGTTAAGAATCTGCTCTTTTTGTGTAACAAGATCTTGTTCTAGATGAAGATCATCTACGTGCCCATCTATAGAAAGCATCTCATGGGTAGATGGAGGAGTATGTGCTACATGGATATGATCATCTTGCATGGATAAGAGAGTGTTCATTAGATTATTGTAGTATCTTGAAGATACAAATTCTTGATCTTGATTAATTTCGGAGTTGCTTTCGACATGCTTTGGATCAAGTTCTTGACATGGGGCAGCTTCAAAGGATGGATTTCTTACAAAGGACTTTTGGATGTCGACCTTAGGCATGGTCAAGTTCAAGGTTCCTTCAACATTTTTAACCATGAGGTCAAAGGGGATCAACATGTTTTGAAAATGACTATTGCTAGACCTTAGTGAAAGATTTTGATCATGATTTGGAATAAACTCTTGAGATATGTCCTCTAACTCGTAAGGCGATGTAGAGACATTTTCAACATGATCAAAGGTGAACTGATTGCACATTATGTCAATTGGATCAAATAATCCTAACACTTCTTGAAAGAGATCACTAAAAAGTGGCTCTTGATGTATGGTGAGTTGATCATCAGATTGTGTAGATACATCCTCAATGTGCTCCTTGATGGAGAGGTTTTGATCATTGTTTTCGACAATTGCGGTGGAGAGATTGTGAATGTCTTCGACCATAGAGTCAAGTGATGTTGATATTTCTTGAATTGGCTCATTGTCGAGTTTTGTTGGTGGATTTTGATCGTGATTCAAAAGTGACTCTCGACATATGTCGATTTGATCATTGGATGAAGTAAATGTGTGCTCAGTGATGGATTGATCTTGATCCTTGTTTTCAATAGTTGTCATCTTTTGTGTTTGTGCTTGTGTTGGTTGGGTAGCTTGAGATTGTTGAAGCCCTTGTTGGTAGGCTTTATGTGCTTTTAGTGCGATGCTATGATATTGACTTATTGCACTTGGTTTTGGCAGTAGTGGTGGTGTATTTTGAATCATGTTGGATGCGGTGACAAGTGATTGAGATACACTTGGAGCGATAGTGAGTGTTTGAGATGTGATGGGCATGATAGTGGTGGTTGGAATGATTGAAGGGATAGTGATGGTTGGAACGGTCTAAGGTGATAGGTCCTTGGAGACCGTAGATTGATTTGGGATCAATGTTGTTGTTTTATCGACACCATCCATTAGTGTGATGCTGATGGTATATTCAAAGCGATTTGTCGCGATGAATAATGATGCTAGGTGGATTGATTTGACATGCGATTGGTGTTAGGTAAAGGGGAAGCCCCAAACCAAGGAATGATGTAGGTAATGGTGGTGGAGATTTCGGCACAATGCTCAACTATTTTGAAAGTTCTGCAATTTGATCTCACCAAATTGCTCTTGATTTTGATCTTGACTCACTTGAGATAGTTGATTTGGCTTTTGTTTAAGCGATTTGGGATGCCTATCATGGGTTTTTGAATGGGATTATGGGAAAAGTGACTTTGGATAATGTTCTCATTTGGGATGATGTTCAGATTTTAAAGTACGATAGATGAACATTAGTTGGTATTGGGAATCATTTTTCCAAAGTTTCTTCCTGAAGTTAGACTATGTTTCGAAAACTTACACTTGGTACATCCACATTTGGTTTGTAGGGATTTGGTGGAATGACGTTGTTCATTTCAAGGCTCATGCATTGATTATTCGATTGGTGGATTTGTAGGTTTGGACTTAGATCTATCATTGGGAAATGTGTTCCAAACTTTGACTTGGGCATACTCACACTTGTTGTACCATTGAAATTTTTCAAAGGCAATGATCCTATGCATGGACTTTGATAATTGATAGGCATTGCAAGGCTTTGAAGATTCAACTGATTTGGATTACCCAAGATGTATGGATCAAGTTTGTATTCCATGTTATCCTTGTGTTTTGACCTTGTTGCAAAAGTAACCTCTAAGGTTCTTAGGACCAATGACGATATGGAGGATGAAATGTGTAAATGATATGAGTGTTGAACGTTTAAGGACTTTGGATCAATGCTAGACTTAGGGTTTGATTTTGATTGGTTTGATTTGGATGATGAATTTGTAAATCCTAAAATGTTGGATGTTATCTTAGGATGAATTCATTCAAAGGATTGCTAATTTAATTAAATGTATGAGAAAGGATGCATTCCCATACATCTAACTAAACAAATGATTTTGATTTGGTTTAAGGATGTACCCAAGTCTAGATAATGATGTTTCCAAAGATCTAAAGTTGTTTGGTGGGATGGATTTTGATAAATGTTTGAGATGGATGAAGTGTTTGAATTGATCCTAAGAGACTTAGAGAGACTTTGTTTACTAGGCCAAGGTATTGAAGAACACACTTTTCTCTAAGAGCAATCAAAAGACCAATATGACCAAAATATATCAAGCACATGTGTTGGGTCCAATTTGTTATCTTTTGCTTAATGAGTTATTTTTACAACAAACACAATTCTTGATTAGGTTTCAAACTGAATGTCCAATGTCACAACTTCTTTTCATCCCACAAAGTGCTATGTGGAAGTTCCAAGAAATCAAGACAAGGGTTTCCTAATGTTTGACCTTTGTAAGAGCAAATTAAGATGTAAACCCAATTACTTAGAAACCTCTAAGGACATAATCCCAAGGGTAAGCAATAGTTCTTAGGTTTTGTCAAAGGTATTTGCTCTAACTAAGGGGTTTGAAATTCTGATGATGATGTTGAATGATGGTTTTCCAATGTTTTCGATAAATGCACTGTGTTTTCAAACAAGCAATGTAACATCCTAGCTTAATGGGTACGTTTTTCTTAGTGGGCTTGCCTCATGCCCTTCATAGAAGAGATGATTTTACATGCAACCAAGGAAAAATATAGAGGTATGATGAAATGCTAACCTCTATATTTCAACCAAGATCGGACATGGCAAGTAACTTCTTGGAATCAAAGTTCCAATGCACCACTTTGATAAACTCGCTCAATGGATAAATAGGCCACTACAAAATAAGGGTTCTAGTTCGGACTTTCCGTTCATGGAGATTGACCCATATGGCAAGAGCCCCCTTTCGGATCCATCTTGTCAGAGCCAACCGCGTGATAATGGCGCTTAACCAATACCCACATTTATATCCCGGTTGAAATACTTCTTTACTTTAGAGTACTGTTGAGTCATTCCCTTGGGTGAGTACTTTTTCCCCAAGGCAGGCCCTCTAGGATAAACAAAAGCAAGCAAAGACACAATCCGTAACTCGATCAATCTTTGATGGCACAAAGAAGGAGAATATATGCGAAAATGCCCCTACTCACACTCGCACAAGATATTGTTCAATTTTAAACCCAAATCGAAGTGTTTCAAAGCAATAAAGAGTGTTTCTCTTGCACCCTAGATCGCACGAAGCGCAAGGGGAGAGGATACGCACTCAAAATGCACCAAAGACAAAATCACACAATTCAAGCACTTGTTCATTTTATAGCCTTCAAAGCAATTGTGAGTTCATTTTAAAGCACCAAGATGAAGTGTGAAGATTGCCTGTTCAATTTTAGAACCCAAATAGAAGCTAGTAAGTTTCTAAGTTGAGTTTTAATCCAACCTTGAAAACAAACAAAGTAATGATTGATTTTGAACCCAAATGAAAGTGAGTTGGCATAAAAGAGAAAACAAAGGCAGTAGTGAATGCTCGAGACCACTACAATAAGCATTTAAAAATTATTTTTCAATTTTAATTCTTGATTCTCCAATTTAAATCTTCTTGTTATTCTCTCGGATTTGTTTAAGAGAAACAAACATTGCTTCTTGACGCAATCCTGCAAACATTACAAAGATTATCAAAAAAAAAAAAAAAAATTATTTCAAATTTTGCAAGATAATAAAAAGGATAAAATAAAAAAAAACTTTCATATGTTAGAGTTTTTATACCACTAGATTATAACAATGAGCAAAGAAAAATAAAAACCCCTTTTTGTTTAAATCTACAAAAGTGTTTTAGACAATCGAATTACTCCCCACAAATTTGAAACTGAAGATTTTTTTGAAAAAAATTTATTTAGTCTTTTCTGCCAATGATGTAAAGAACTAATGGCATGTACTGTCGCTGTCACAGATGACCTGCACATTCTAGAAATGGTTAACAAGCCAAACGAGCTGAAGTATGTCAAATCTTCATTAAATGGACAGCTACCCCTATGTTAATTATGATATCTCCCCAAATCTTCTCATCTTGGCAGTGACAATAAACATTGATAGGACTGCAAGTAAAAAAATCCAACGCACTTATTCCTATCAAAATACCTAAGGGAGAATGGAGCTATCCTAAAGGAATCGCATGTGTAAAGTGGCACTATCATAAATGAAAATTTCAAATCATGAAACAGATTTATCAACCACTTAAAATTTCAGGCAAATTCTTAACTTCTTATGTGTTTTTCACTCAGGCGTGGTTATCAAATCTGAAATGACATGCCACACAAATTTAGACAAATGAGGGCTCCATTCAAACATTTGAGTAAATCAAGACCACAACTACTATCTTGCAGTCAACGCATAGAGCAACAAAGATAAAAAAAAAGCAGGATTTTTGTTTGAAACGCATCAGCACAGTAAAGGAAAGCAAACCATTAACAGGGAGATGTGAAGGCATAGACAGGGCACGCAAATTGTCTTCTGGAGAAATGTGAAAGCATAGGCAAGGCGTGCGAACTGTCTTCTGAATTAGCTATGCCAGTAGACATGTATGGGGAATAAACAAAATGCCTCACAGAAATGTGGTCTCGTAGAATGCAAAACAGTCATGCCTATTATTAACAACTACCACCCTTCAATAGTGTATAACAACTAGCATCCTTCCAGC
>VDFB02326508.1:58237-98043 GCA_007258455.2 Sequoia sempervirens
AACAAGTTATCTAAAACATCCTCCATACATGTCTAACAAAGCAAGTATTCGCCAAGTTATTTTATAAGAACGTCCAACAAGCACAGCAGACAAAAGATAATGATCGTTGCCCCATTCCTATCTCTCTAAATCCTTCGTTCGGATATCATCGAGAGGTCCTTGGAATGAGTGCAATAAGATAAATCAAAAGAAAAGATCAAGTACACAAACAAGTCAATGTTCTTCATATCTTCAGCCAAAGGGATTTGTTTTGATAGGATAAGAATCCAAAGTGATATCCAAAATGATGCCCATTGTCGGAACGATATATCCTAGGACATGCATTGTACAGGATGATGATGGTTTGATAAGTTGATTGATAGGCTGTTGATATAAGGTTGAATGACATGTTTGCGACTGATCATGAGTTTGATTTTGCGTTTAACAGTTTGCTATTTCAATTTTGATTTTATGATTGAACCTTACTTTTGTTGACTGCTATGATTGTTTCTGCTTGTGTTGCCAAAGGATGAAGGTGACGATCAGTTTATTATGGATGATCGATTATTGTGGGTGGAAGCGAGATGAGATGGATGGATTTTTTCAAATATTTAGATGTTTTTGACGTTTTGCAATGTTTTGAGGCTGTTTTTGGTATTTTTCAAGGTTTTCCAATGTTTTTATTTTTGATTTTTCGAATGTTTTTGGATTTTGATGTTTTATCAATATTTTTGGATTTTGATTTTTTTGAATGTTTTTGGATTTTGATGTCTCTAGCTAATCAAAGATTCCAGCCTCATTTACGCTTTTAAGCCTCAGAGACTTAATGAGTCCGGATTTTAATGTTTTGTTGTTTTCTCAGCTTTTGAGTGTTTTTGGATTTTGATATGTTTCGAATAAGTTTTTAGATTTTGATTTTCTAATGTTTTTGGATTTTTGCATGATTTTGATGATTTGGATACAGATACGATATCAGTGATTTGTTTTGGATTTTGTTGAAGACCAAGCTAAGGTTGATTGATCAGATCGATGGATTGATGATGATGATAACATTGTTGACAATACACAACAATGCAAGTATTGATTGATTGAGATTGATGATGATAACATTGTTGAGGATGCACAACAATGCAAGGATAGTGTTAAGCAACACAAGGATTGGGAAAGATATCCCCAAGGCGATGATGGATTGATTGGATTTGACTGATCGGATTGATGATGATAACATTGTTGAGGATGCACAACAATGCAAGGATGGATTGATCGGGATTGATAAAGCTTGGTTTGGAACAAAAGATGTTTTGGATGATTTGATGTGATGTTTGAAGTGCAACTTGGATGCGACTGATTTTGATTATTTGGATTGATGTTCGATGAAAGATGACGATTGATAAGAAATATGTTCTCGTCAAAATATGCCATGGGCTAGTGATTCAGATTATGGCTCACAAATGCCTTGACCAATTTGATTTCATGTCTTCCAATGTTCAGATCACCACATAAGTTGGAGGATATAGATCAATATTCATTCCTAAAGCAAGATGTAAATATCTGCCCCCATTGTCTAGCAATGTATGGAATGTGATGGGATGGATGCTTGAATGGATGTATGGATGGATGGATAAGGTAAGTACGCAAAGGATGCCAAGGATTATCTTGCGATAAGATAAGGTGTTTAGATAATGAATGCTCATTTGGATAATGCTTCATAGCTCAGATAATGCTGCATAGGATAGGATTAGTGAAAACGACCCATGTCAAGATGTTTACCATAAGTAAGTGTAAAGCATGCCCCAAAATTTCATCAAGATCAAGATAACTTGGACTATGGATCATGAAGATGGATGAAAATGGATTGGATAAATGGTGTGTGGATGAGTGGATTTATTATGGATGAGACAGATGGAATGTTGGCTTTATTATGGATGGGATGAGATGCTTTCGTTGAAGTGGAGTATGTAGATGCTCGATTCCACACATGATGCCTGTTTACCAGGTTTTCGTCATGGTCTTGCCCAAAGTGCCGCCCATGCGGTTTTCACTAGAGGACAATTTTTTTCTCTTTACTGTTTTCAATCCTTTTTCTGATTTTTTTGGATTTTCATATTTTTTGATTTTTTTGTATTTTTTCTGAAAGATTCATGTTGAACCACCTGGTGGTGTTGACGTAGATGCCCCTGTCATAATGTGCCATCGATATCCTGCTTGAAGAAGCTGCCTTGCTAAGATAAGTGCACTTGAATACAATTTTTGGGATTTCTGATTTGCTTCATTGATATCGGAGTTGACTTTGTCTTTGTGCGCACATCACGATAGATTGCCTTCTGAATCCTTGTGATGAAGGGTTGTTGCCAATACACGGTCAATGTAAGAATTGGATATTATGCGTGGAGGCATGGATGGAGTGTGTTTAGGGATAAGAGATGGATTGGTTAACAATTTGGAACCTTTGACTCTCCAAACTTGGGAAGATGAGCAATGATGGGTGGATACGGAAGTGTGCATGGAATTAGGACCAATTGCTTGATACACTTTGTATGTTGTTTGAAAAGCTTGTTGTTTCTTTTGCGGACATCTTTGATGGATACTCTTCCCTCTTTTATTTTGCTCCACAGTTTCTTTGACTGATGGAGTTTGATAGGGATGATATTTCTTTGTATTCTTTGGTATCCATGCGTATTTCATTTGTCCATTATGCTTTCCAACTGCTTTTGCTTTGATAACATTCTTCGTACTTTGATTTAACACTTTCCTTTGGTGTTGGTCCCAATTCGTGGATGGGGTGATGGGTGGATGAAGATTCATGGCATGGCTGGTTGTAGTATTGACACTAGTTTCATCATAAGGATTCTTCATGCTCCCTATGTTGATGTTTGCTTGAGACAAAGTTTCCCCCAGTATGGTGGAAGTAGTACCTTCATGCTTTGATTTCTCCTGTTCCAAGAGCTCTTGTTCAATAAGTTTTCTCTGATAGATGACCACCGTAGGTGACGTTCTTTCAATTTGCTGCTCCGCTAACTCTGGATGTTCTATCTGACTTGTTTCCTTGAGTGGATAATGATGGATATCTTTATTCATGATGTTCTCAATTTGAGTTTGGGACATATTTGATCGTGATGTTGACAACTCCGTTTGATTGTAGGAGTTAAGAATCTGCTCTTTTTGTGTAACAAGATCTTGTTCTAGATGAAGATCATCTACGTGCCCATCTATAGAAAGCATCTCATGGGTAGATGGAGGAGTATGTGCTACATGGATATGATCATCTTGCATGGATAAGAGAGTGTTCATTAGATTATTGTAGTATCTTGAAGATACAAATTCTTGATCTTGATTAATTTCGGAGTTGCTTTCGACATGCTTTGGATCAAGTTCTTGACATGGGGCAGCTTCAAAGGATGGATTTCTTACAAAGGACTTTTGGATGTCAACATTAGGCATGGTCAAGTTCACGTTCCTTCAACATTTTTAACCATGAGGTCAAAGGGGATCAACATGTTTTGAAAAATGACTGCTAGGACCTTAGTGGAAAGATTTGATCATGATTTGGAATAAACTCTTGAGATATGTCCTCTAACCTCGTAAGGCGATAGAGACATTTTCAACATGATCAAAGGTGAACTGATTGCACATTATGTCAATTGGATCAAATAATCCTAACACTTCTTGAAAGAGATCACTAAAAGTGGCTCTTGATGCATGGTGAGTTGATCATCAGATTGTGTAGATACATCCTCAATGTGCTCCTTTGATGGAGAGTGGGTTTTGATCATTGTTTTCATAATTCATGCGGGAGAGATTAGGAATGTCTTCACCATAGAGTCAAGTGATGTTGATATTTCTCAATTGGCTCATTGTCGAAGTTTTGTTGGTGGATTTTGATCGATTCAAAGTGACTCTTGACATAGCGTCGCATTTGATCATCATTGATGAAGTAAACGCGGTGCTCGATGGATTGATCTTTGATCCTTGCTCTCACCAGCCGTCACCCTGCGCCTGCGCCCCGCCGGCCGGGCAGCCTCCGAGCATACTTCCAAACCTGAGATCGCCGGGAGTCCCCTCGGCAGGCCTGACGCTTCAGAAAGCCACGTCACCCATTACCGACTCACGCACCTGGCCCAAGAGCGGCAAGCATCGTAAACCGTGCTGACGCGACGCGACCGAGACAACTTGAGCATAGTGAGCAAGTTTGAGATGTGATGGGAATGATAGTGGTGGTTGGAATGATTGAAGTGATAGGGATGGTTGGAGTGACCGAGGTGATAGGTCTTTGGGAGACCATGTTTTGATTTGGGATCAATGTTGTTGCTTGATTAGATACCATTCGTTGGTGTGATGTCGATGGTATATTCGAAGGATTTGATGTGATGGCTTGATTGGTGTTAGGTGGATTGATTTGGATGGCGGATTGGTGTTAGGTAAAGGGGAAGCCCCTAAACCAAGGAATGATGTTGGTAATGGTGGTGGAGATTTCCCTTGGCACAATGCCTCAACTATTTTGGAAAGTTCTGCAATTTGATCTCACCAAATTTGTTCTTGATTTTGATCTTGACTCACTTGAGATAGTTGATTTGGCTTTTGCTTGAGTGGATTTTGGATTCCTACTTGCGGTTTTTGAATGGGATTATGGGAAAAGTGATCTTTGGATAATGTTCGATTTGGGATGATGTTTAGATTTGGCATGATAGGATGAACATTGTTGGTATTGGGAATCATTTTTCCAAAGTTTTCCGAGTTAGGATTCATGTTTCGAAAAGTTGCACTTGGTACATCCACATTTGGTTTGTAGGGATTTGGTGGAATGCCATTGTTCATTTCAAGGCTCATGCATTGATTATTCAATTGGTGGATTTGCGGATTTGGACTTAGATCTATCATTGGGAAATGTGTTCCAAAATTTGACTTGGGCATACTCACACTTGTTGTACCATTGACATTTGTCGAAGGCAATGATCCTATGCACGGACTTTGATAATTGATAGGCATTGCAAGGCTTTGAAGATTCAACTCATTTGGATTACCCAAGATGTATGGATCAAGTTTGTATTCCATGTTATCCTTGTGTTTTGACCTTGTTGCAAAAGTAACCTCTAAGGTTCTTAGACCAATGACGATATGGAGGATGAAATGTGTAAATGATATATGAGTGTTGAACGTTTAAGGACTTTGGATCAATGCTAGACTTAGGGTTTGATTTTGATTGGTTTGATTTGGATGATGAATTTGTAAATCCTAAAATGTTGGATGTTATCTTAGGATGAATTCATTCAAAGGATTGCTAATTTAATTAAATGTATGAGAAAGGATGCATTCCCATACATCTAACTAAACAAATGATTTTGATTTGGTTTAAGGATGTACCCAAGTCTAGATAATGATGTTTCCAAAGATCTAAAGTTGTTTGGTGGGATGGATTTTGATAAATGTTTGAGATGGATGAAGTGTTTGAATTGATCCTAAGAGACTTAGAGAGACTTTGTTTACTAGGCCAAGGTATTGAAGAACACACTTTTCTCTAAGAGCAATCAAAAGACCAATATGACCAAAATATATCAAGCACATGTGTTGGGTCCAATTTGTTATCTTTGCTTAATGAGTTATTTTTACCACAAACACACTTCTTGATTAGGTTTCAAACTGAATGTCCAATGTCACAACTTCTTTTCATCCCACAAAGTGCTATGTGGAAGTTCCAAGAAATCAAGACAAGGGTTGCCTAATGTTGACCTTTGTAAGAGCAAATTAAGATGTAAACCCAATTACTTAGAAACCTCTAAGGACATAATCCCAAGGGCAAGCAATATTTCTTGGGTTTTTTCAAAGGTATTTTCTCTAACTAAGGGGTTTGAAATTCTGATGATGATGTTAAATGATGGTTTTCCAATGTTTTCTATAAACACACTATGTTTTCAAACAAGCAATATGACATCCTAGCTTAATGGGTACATTTTTCTTAGTGGGCTTGCCTCATGCCCTTCGTAGAAGAGATGATTTTACATGCAACCAAGGAAAAATATAGAGGTATGATGAAATCCTAACCTCTATATTTCAACCAAGATCGGACATGGCAAGTAACTTCTTGGAATCAAAGTTCCAATGCACCACTTTGATAAACTCGCTCAATGGATAAATAGGCCACTACAAAATAAGGGTTCTAGTTCGGACTTTCCGTTCGTGGAGATTGACCCATACGGCAAGAGTCCCCTTTCAGATCCATCTTGTCAGAGCCAACCGCGTGATAATGGCGTTTAACCAATACCCACATTTATATCCCGGCTGGAAATACTCTTGGCTTTAGAGTGTTACCGGTTGAGTCATTCCCTTGGGTGAGTACTTTTTCCCCAAGGCAGGCCCTCTAGGATAAACAAAAGCAAGCAAAGACACAATCCGTAACTCGATCAATCTTTGATGGCACAAAGAAGGAGAATATATGCGAAAATGCCCCTACTCACACTCGCACAAGATATTGTTCAATTTTAAACCCAAATCGAAGTGTTTCAAAGCAATAAAGAGTGTTTCTCTTGCACCCTAGATCGCACGAAGCGCAAGGGGAGAGGATACGCACTCAAAATGCACCAAAGACAAAATCACACAATTCAAGCACTTGTTCATTTTATAGCCTTCAAAGCAATTGTGAGTTCATTTTAAAGCACCAAGATGAAGTGTGAAGATTGCCTGTTCAATTTTAGAACCCAAATAGAAGCTAGTAAGTTTCTAAGTTGAGTTTTAATCCAACCTTGAAAACAAACAAAGTAATGATTGATTTTGAACCCAAATGAAAGTGAGTTGGCATAAAAGAGAAAACAAAGGCAGTAGTGAATGCTCGAGACCACTACAATAAGCATTTAAAAATTATTTTTCAATTTTAATTCTTGATTCTCCAATTTAAATCTTCTTGTTATTCTCTCGGATTTGTTTAAGAGAAACAAACATTGCTTCTTGACGCAATCCTGCAAACATTACAAAGATTATCAAAAAAAAAAAAAAAAATTATTTCAAATTTTGCAAGATAATAAAAAGGATAAAATAAAAAAAAACTTTCATATGTTAGAGTTTTTATACCACTAGATTATAACAATGAGCAAAGAAAAATAAAAACCCCTTTTTGTTTAAATCTACAAAAGTGTTTTAGACAATCGAATTACTCCCCACAAATTTGAAACTGAAGATTTTTTTGAAAAAAATTTATTTAGTCTTTTCTGCCAATGATGTAAAGAACTAATGGCATGTACTGTCGCTGTCACAGATGACCTGCACATTCTAGAAATGGTTAACAAGCCAAACGAGCTGAAGTATGTCAAATCTTCATTAAATGGACAGCTACCCCTATGTTAATTATGATATCTCCCCAAATCTTCTCATCTTGGCAGTGACAATAAACATTGATAGGACTGCAAGTAAAAAAATCCAACGCACTTATTCCTATCAAAATACCTAAGGGAGAATGGAGCTATCCTAAAGGAATCGCATGTGTAAAGTGGCACTATCATAAATGAAAATTTCAAATCATGAAACAGATTTATCAACCACTTAAAATTTCAGGCAAATTCTTAACTTCTTATGTGTTTTTCACTCAGGCGTGGTTATCAAATCTGAAATGACATGCCACACAAATTTAGACAAATGAGGGCTCCATTCAAACATTTGAGTAAATCAAGACCACAACTACTATCTTGCAGTCAACGCATAGAGCAACAAAGATAAAAAAAAAGCAGGATTTTTGTTTGAAACGCATCAGCACAGTAAAGGAAAGCAAACCATTAACAGGGAGATGTGAAGGCATAGACAGGGCACGCAAATTGTCTTCTGGAGAAATGTGAAAGCATAGGCAAGGCGTGCGAACTGTCTTCTGAATTAGCTATGCCAGTAGACATGTATGGGGAATAAACAAAATGCCTCACAGAAATGTGGTCTCGTAGAATGCAAAACAGTCATGCCTATTATTAACAACTACCACCCTTCAATAGTGTATAACAACTAGCATCCTTCCAGCCAGGCGTGTGAATGGTTTTTTCATACTGTCTTAGAAATTTTCAAGCATTGAACTCTACAACCTTTCCAGCATCCTCTCTTCCTGCGTGCAAATAGCAACAGGTGAACCACAGAATGCCAGTGATCTCACGAGCAGTATTAAAATGTGACTGGAAAGGCGTTTTAAAAAAAAAAAATGAAAATGGCAAGAGCTGTCTAGACAGATGAAGGCGTACAAAAGACCTCTAAGCAAATACATTTTGTAGAGTTAAAGTCAAAGACATTAAACGCTAAGACATAGACCTAAAAGCTAACGCCATCATGACTCCTAATGGTCATAGGACTGTGCAGAAGACTTGCTAGGAAAGTTTCAAGTAAATGTTTAATGGTAGGTCGCGCCCAAGGAGACAACAAACAAATGCCCTGAATTGTTAACAGAATGGCCAACGGAATGTATTCTCATGGTATGCAACGTTTGCAGGATATGCATTAGATAGATTCGTTGAATCAAGATGCGAGTTCACAAATAAGGCACACAAATAATTGACAGAAATTGCAGGATATGCATCAGATAAATTTGTTGAATCAAAATGTGGGTTCATAGATAAGGCACGCTAACCATTAACAGAAAGCCCCAAAGAGATGTCAGGATACACGTAGAAAGAGCTTGTTGAAAGGCTTTTAGAAAATTTCAAGCAAAGCATTTGGCCGACGTAAAGACAAACAACTTTGTATGTATCTTCCCTGTCAGTGCAAAAATAACTGCCAGCTTTGGAGCAGGGTACAAGCATCCAACAAAGCATAACCAATGAGGGGCAGTCTTCTTCCTTGCTAAGCTACGAATAAAGAAAACAAACCAACCTTTGAAGATGTATGAGCTACTCTATGTCAAATGAAGGCACAAGCACGAGTTTGATTTCACCATGGTGACCTGCACAAAGATCCAGGAGATTGCTTGTAGTGGTGGGTTGATGCATAACAGGTGAGGCTTTAAATATTATGAATGGGACTGCGTGCGATATTGAATGCAGCTTTTCTCTTCATCCAAACAAATGAGTTTTTAACCTCTATAGCAAAGACATAGCATAAACTATGCCCTACTGGACGGCGTAACAACCCCATATTTGAGCTTTCAAATTTGAACTCTGCCGTTAATGAAACAATTTATTGACTGCAATGAGTATATCAACAGAAGCAAAAACTTTAGGAAAGCAAAGAGTTTATAACCCTATCTATAGTATGAATCAATATGATTGTTAAAAACAAAAGCTTTTATATTCAGCTAGGATTAGAAACAAACACGGTGGGCGCCAAAATGTGAAGACCAAAATCTGCCTTGAACAAAGACTGAAAGATATGGGTTAAATCTATCAACTTTGAACAAGTAAGATGAAAGCCCTCCCTATGAAATTATTGAGTAAACATAAAGGAAATAATGACATTGTTATACTAATGTAAAATCATAAGCAATATAAACATAAAATATATTCCTAAACTACTCAAATATCATCTCATAGGGGGATTGGTGCTACTTTGATATGAAAAGTAGCCCTTTCCCAACCCCTTTAGATAAGCTAAATGTTGTAAATGATGAAGATATGATATAAAGATGGTGTGGATAAGATCAATTCTCAAATGAAGAGATTGACCTTGTGTCAGATTTTTGTGGAGGTTGTGAAGGATTTGATAAGAGATGAAGCCTCTATTTTATAGATTTTCAAAATGCTAAGTGTTGAAGAGAGACCAATGTGGGACTAAGATTGGACAAATGAAAGAAGGACACTTGTAAAGTGGTGATAGGCCAATGAATGTGCAAGATTTGGGAAGAGTGCCCATGAGAGGGAGAATTTGAATTCAAATTTTGCAATAAATTTTGAGAGGGGGACAAGAAAAACAGCAATAAATGCAATGTTGGACTTGTCATGTTGAGGGAAAATGAGGGTTTTTAAATAAATCAATAAAATTGATTTACTTGTGCAAGTGGAGATATCTAGAGAATGCAAGTGGGATGAGATTAGCATTTAATCAGGGTTAGATTATATAGACGATGATTATGCTGATTTAATGGTGCTTAGATGATTTTGACTTTTAGGACTTAAATACTTGATTTATTTAATTTAGAAAAGGATGAAGTATGATTTGGATTTGAATTAAATAAAGTCCTGATTTATTTAATTAAATGGATGATGCAAGATGAAGGTTGAATGATTTATGAGAGATGAAATGGTATTATTTGATTAAACCTTTGGATTGACCCGATTTACCTGATGAATGGATTTGTTGCATTTGATCAATTCAATGAGTGGATGAATATGCATAATGTTAATTTGACGTGTCTACAATTACTATTCTCAATTTTGTTTATGAATGATTACATTCAACTCATGAATGCATTAATCAGAGTAATATTGAGATCAAATCTGAGCTATGTTTTTGGTAAATGCAAGATATCTCACTCAAATCATATTGTCATAAGTTGTCTAATAGACTGAGTTAATGTTGTCATATCTTTGTGCTTTTAAACGTGATTACTCTACTCTTTTGTTGAAAGAAAAGGAAATCAGATTGTAAAATCTTGGTTGAAGTTGAAAAAGTGTAGACACTGATTCACCCCCCCTCTCAGTGTCTATCCATAACTCCAACATATACTATAACAAGTTATAATATATTGTGAGCTAATCCTCACTGTGGTTTTTCCCTTTTTGGGTTTTCCACATAAAAGTCCCTGTGTTCATGTGTTATGTGATGTTGTTTCATGCTTTCTTTCATTTACTATATTTGAATATACTATGTGGATTGGATGCTTAAATATTTGAATGGTTTAAAGGAATTTTGATTCACCCCCCCTCTTAGTATTTTGGGTATTCAATAGTTATTTGGTGTAAACAATATCTCCTCTCACTATCACAAATCAAACTCTTGCACAAATTCGTAGATTCTACAACTTTGCAACCAATTCAAATTTAAATTGACAATTACAATTATGAAATTCCCAATCAAAATACCTTAGACAAACAATTGAAATTGAATTCAGATTCAAATGCTACCAACATTTCATTTAAATAATTCATCTTTCTTATTCCACAAGAAATTTGATATTTTACAAATTATAATAATTTTAACTTATTCAAATAATCAATGTAACTCAAATATGCAATTCTTTATGATCAAATACTTCTTGATCTTACAAAAATGTGTTTTCCTCCATTCACTATTTTATCTCATTTGCACCACTCCTTAGCTTCCATAATACCATAGTCTTCCTGTCTTCTTAGAATTTTAATTAACTTGCTTTACATTCCTTATGCATCTTTCATATACACATAACCAAGTTTATCCTTTTTTGCACTTTAATTCTTCCCTTTATCTAACCGTTGCCTGCCTTAGTCATTCTAAATTCATTTTAATTGAATCTTCATATCTGTTTAACCCTCACTCAAACCTTCTCCCATTTTCCTCCTCATAGATTTACAAATGCATTTTTTATTGTCCTCTTCTTACATGTGTGACCTCCTCTATATTTTTCCAATGTACAACCCTCTCACTTTGCATCCTATGTGAAATTTCTTCTTCTTCAAGCTGATGCCCCTCTTTTTCTTATCTCCCCCTTCTATGTAACCTTCTACCTCCATTTTTTTTCTTCCCTTTCAAGTGCAATTCCTCTATGCCATCTTTTATAGCTATGTGGATTTGGTTTTTAATGGCGCTTCTCTTCTCTTGCTATGCACCCCTATTCACTCTCTAATCTGCTGCATAGCCACTCCTAGTTTGCTTTATAGTTTCAATCTGCTTCTTTAACTTAAAAAATTCTCATTGGTTTTATTTATTTATTTGTCTTCTAGACTCCCTTCCTTGCCATGACTCTCTCCTTTCCCATACAATTTCGTTTCCTCTACCTTTTCACCATAAAGTTGACCTTTATTCATTTTCTTATTCTTGCAATTTTGTCTTTTCCTATTCCTGTAAATATGCGAAGCTCTCACTTTGTCTTAAAATTGATTTTATTTTCCTTACTTTAGTTGTGGCTCATTAATTCATTCACTGATTTCATTTTTATCCTTCATACTTTGTTTGTTCACCATTATAAAACCAAGTGTCAACTGCAAGAATGATTGAACTAGAAATAGGATTTAAAGTAGATATTTTGTCAATTTAAAATGACAAAATTATCACTTAGATTGATCATCCGAACTACAAAATTTCATTGCCAAACCAAAAATGAGAAATCATACTACAATCTCAATATGTTTTGGGTGATGTCAATTATCAATCCATCTGGATGCTCCTACATTAGACATGTCGGGTAGGAAGCTTGTGAGCATAGGCTCATAAAAATGGATTTAAATGGTAGAACCATTCTCTTATATTGCAAGCAATCTACAACAAACTCCATCGATTTCCAAAGTGCACATGAAATGATTTCTCTTCTTCCTCTTCTTCCAACATCTCATTTGAACAAGCTTCACGCTCCTCCAAAAAATCTGCACTCCATTCTTCTCCACTCTCATGGAATTACATCCACCATGTACCATCCTCCTCCAATGATTCTCTCCATTCCTATCCTCCTTCATGGGATCCAAACCACCACAAACTAACCACCTCCGCCAAGTTCTACCTGCAATATCCTCTACAAATTCTACACACAAACATGCAACATCTACACCCAACTCTACAATTGCAACTTTATTCTCAACAACAATATCCTCTTCTACTATCATTATGGAAGAATAATCATAAATGAAATCAAAACGTTCATAAATTACCTCTTTTTCCTTCATTGCAATATTCATCTTCTTTCCTCCATCAACAAGCTTACCAAACCACTCTTATTCTATTGCCAAAATTTGCAACATTAAGTCATCCTCGTCTTCACCATTTGTAATCTCTTCACATTCCATCATTGCAATCACATCCTCTACAACTACATATTCATTCTCTTCTACCATCATCGCTGCTACACTTATATCCTCTTGTTCATTCTTTTCTTCTTCTTTCTCCATGCCTTTCTCATAGCATGCCTTCACTACAACCTCTTCACTCCTGATATCCTCTCCATGTTGCCATGTTTCTAATCCACTCAATCTTGCATTTATGTTAACCATCATTTCTAAAGTCTTCCTCTTTTCATACTATCTAAATCTTCATCTTTTCATACTACCTCCATCCATCCCATATCATAGGAATCTTCCTCAATAATATCCCCATCTCAATTGCTCCAATCTTTCACAACTCTCACCTCATGCTTGTCAATCTACAATCACACTTCTTTTTGTGGCTCCCTAGCTCTTGATTGCTCAGGGCTTTTCTCCACCTAGAACAATCCTCTCATGAGCTATTCTTCACCGCACTTCTTCTAATCTACCCATAGGTCTTGGTGGATTCTCTCCTCTCAAGATCCCTTGCTCTGATACCATTTGGTGTAAACAATATCTCCTCTCACCATCACAAATCAAACTCTTGTATAAATTCACAGATTCTGCAACTTCATAGCCAATTCAAATTTAAATTGACAATTGATTTTGTTAATTGCAATTATGAAATTTATTCCTAATCAAAGTATCTCAGAAAAACAATTGAAATTAAATTATTCAAATGCTACCAACATTTCAAAATAATTCATCTTTCTTATTCCATGGGAAATTTGATATATACAAATTGTAATAATTTTAATTTATTCAAATAATCAATGTAACTCAAATATATAATTGTTTATGATGAAATACTTCTTGATCTTACAAAAATGTGCTTTCCTCCATTCACTATTTTATCTCATTTGCACCACTCCCCATTTTCCACAATACCACGGTCTTCTTCTCATCTTAGAATTTTAATTAAATTTCTTTACATTCCTTATGCATATTTCATATATGCATAGCCAAGTTTATCCTTTTTTGCACTTTAATTCTCCCCTTTATCTAACCGTTACCTACCTTAGCCATTCTAAATTCATTTTAATTAAATTTCCATCTCTGTTTAAACCTCACTGCAGAACCTTCTCCCATTTTTCTCCTCATATATTTGCAATTTTTTTTATTGTCCCAATTTGCTATATAACTTCAATACACCTCTTTAACTTAAAAACTTATCACTAGTTTTATTTTTATTTTTTTGTCTTCTAGACTCCCTTCTTGGTTGTGACGCTCTCCCTTCCCATACATTTTTGTTTCCTCTACCTTTTCACCATAAAATTGACCTTTATTCATTTTCTTATTCTTGCAATTTTATGTCTTTTCCTATTCGTGTAGATATATGAAGCTCTCACTTTGTCTTGGAATTAATTTTATTTTTCTTACTTTAGTTGCGGCTCATTAATTCATTCATTGATTTTATTTTTTATCCTTCACACTTTGTCTCTTCTCCATTGTAAATTCAAGTGTCAACTGCATGAATGATTGAGTTGGAAATAGGATTTAAAGTAGATATTTTATCAATTGAAAATGACAACAATGTCACTTCGAACGGTCATCCAAACCACAAAATTTCATTGCCAAACAAAAAATGAGAAATCATACTACAATCGAAATACATTTTGGGTGATGTTGATTGTCAATCCGCTTGGATGCTCCTGCATCATTACCTAGATTAAATATACATCCTAAATCAAGATGTAGGGTAAATTATTTGTGATTTTAATATTTCCTACTTGAGATATTAAAATTCTCGAGCAATATTGACTAGGATTCTTCAACTAATTAACTTAGAATAGGTCAAGTTCCGTAGTTAATTTCATCCAAGGTGATAAGATTATTTGATTTCATCAATTAAATTAATACTTAATATATAACAATAGAATAAGGTATGAAGTATTTATTTTCAAAGGTAAATTTTGGCTTATATTGAAATGGATTATGATGTGAGTTGATTTGCTATGTGTGTAGAATGATATGGATGAGGGTGTTTGATGTATATGTTTGAATGGTCAAGATTTGCTTTGTTGATGTAGAAGGAATGGGTTGTGGGGTATGATGATTTAGGATATATATGTAAGTGATGGTGTGAACCTAAGAGTGAAAAAATTATGTAT
Source organism: Sequoia sempervirens (assembly GCA_007258455.2). Lineage (NCBI taxonomy): Eukaryota > Viridiplantae > Streptophyta > Pinopsida > Cupressales > Cupressaceae > Sequoia > Sequoia sempervirens. Next base: position 73,212 of record VDFB02326508.1, read on the forward strand.
GATATGCATGTTAATGGTGGTGTTGAACCTAAGATGTGAATAAGAAAAATGTGATGTTAGCTTGGAAATACAAGATGATGTTATGGTATGTAGGGAAATGAATATGTAGGAAAAGATATTTCTATGATATAGATTCATATTATGGATATAAATTATAGCCTAAACATAGGATATGGATGTATAAAAGGATGTGATTTGGACAAGGTGATGTGATGATATGTATGTAAGTGAGAGTGTGGATGACAAAAGGATGTTATAATATGGATGCATCCTAATATTTAGAAAAAATGATACTATAAATATATATAAGATATGGATATATATGGGGATATTGATGATAGTCTAAATGTAGTATCTGATAGGGAACTTAATGGAGTTTCCTCTCCATGGTTAGCACTTGAAGAATTATTTCATATGAATAATGTTATATCTAATATGTACATGTTCCTTATCTTTTTATTATGTTTTGTTTTGTAAATATCTTATTGTGTTGTGCATTCATGACTCTTTTTTGTCATGATGAAGTGTAAGTTATACCTAGTCATTATTTTGGTCCCCCATTTTTGGTCTACCCAATGATCTATATTTTCATTGTTCCTACAAGAGATACACATCCCCAACCAAATCTTGTTGAGACTCCCATGATGTCAATTTTTTCTTGTCATTTTCCTTTTTGTGTGTCATAGGAATATTCAAACAATTAATGATAATCAATTGAAACATCCTAAGAGGCCCCCTAAGTGTCATGGAATACAAAATTCCTTAAGAAGTCAAATTTTTGGTTGTTTTTGGATTTCTCCTTAGTGTTTCCTATATTTGAGAAAGTTATAGTATTTTGAGGTTTCCCATGGTGTCATGTCTTTTCCCTCAACTCCAACATCCCAATATTTTTTCTAAATAAATTCTAAGTCCTTTAGATTGGACTATCAAACTTTCTTGTCATCTAGTACCATTTCCCTCCAAACATTTCCATCCCAATCCTATGCTAGTTAAAGAATTACCTAAGTGTTGGAGTTTACAATTGATCATACATGCATTCCATTCCATTAAACTCTAATTCCCCAAATTTGAAATTATCTTAATGCCACCCTTCCATAAAATTTGAGTGTTGATCTATACTTACTAACATCATCATGATATCATCTTTATATGGTGCTAACATTATCCTTTTCAAAGTTCCTTGATAACTCATACTTATTGATGTCATGTAATGCCATATTTTTATGCTCCATTTTTTAAGTCTTTCATGACAAAGAATTAGGCTATCCATTTCCCCTGTACCCTTTTCCATCCTTTCTTGAACCCTAACTCTTGATTTAATATTTTTTACTATCTTTTGAAGTTGGAGTTTTCACCAACCCTTAACCCGATGCTCATTTTCTACCACCACAAAAGCTTAAAAATTTGTTGTTCCTTTATTAAAACCTTTCAAAGTTATCCTTTTGACCATTCCTTATCTCTATACCAATCATAAGGTCTACCTGATCTATATATTCAAAATTTTCACCAATTCAAAGGGTTGGTCATTCCATTTTTTCATAGAATAGATGTGTAGAGATTCACAGGGTTTCTATAGTTGTTATCTTGTTTACCATTAGAGCTATCACATAGAACTTATACAAAGTTAATTGTAGAAGTTGATGTTCATAATAATATGTCTCCTAAATCAATTGTAGATATTTTAGAAGGATTTTATTCAGGTAGGATTTGGCAAGTTATTTGGTTTTTGAGATTTTCTTCACCACATTTATTGGTGTGATTGTAATAGAGACTAGATAAGTATCCTAAAACTTTAAATAAATGAAATATGATATTTGTATTGGTCTTCTCTATACTACATATCAATATTTATGAGTTTGATGAAGGGTCATTGAGTATCTATGTGCTTGCATTATATCATACCTTTGTTGTAACCTCTTGTTTGTTATTTTAATGGTTATATATGACTTTGTTACATAATAAGGCACTATTATTGAAGATTTAGACCTTCATCATATATTTGAAATCATAAAAAACACCAATAGTGTATAAATTAGTTTTAGGAACAATGTATGTTGTTCATGATTTAGTGGTAAAAAATTAGGGAAATTTTTAAGTAAAATCATACTATTATACTTTTTAGAGGGATGTGTTTAATATATTCATATTTTTCCAATGTCTATGAATTTATAAATGAAACTACCTTACCGAATCATGACATATTTTTTTTTGCAGATGCATGTGCCCAATATTTATCAACTATAAAGAGGTCATTATAACTAGTCACTCTTGACCTAGTGATAGTTATAAGGGTCAAATGTACAATTTGGGTATAACTATTGTTAGTTATTCTGGTTATCCATTTTATTTGATTTGAATATACTTTTAAGGAATGCCTCTACGAATGCACTCCTGAGTTTAATATAAGCTCAAAGAGTAGGAGAGATTACCCATTGTAATAGTTGTCCTTTATCTATCTTGAGTATATTGATGAGCTTCTATTTACCTTCTTGAAGACAAAGCTCTAGCCTTGAAGGTGGAGAAAATCTCTAGGATTTGCGAGATTAGTTTTGGGACCTAACATTCTTATTATAATTTAAGAAGATGATACTAGGAATGAGATGAGAATAAAGAAAGTTGATTCTCATATAAATAACATTGTTATTTAATCCAAAAATATGAAGGAAAAAGTGAAATAATGTTAGATGAAGAGCCAGATAAATATACTACAAAGCTAAAAAATAGATGATGGAATGTGAACCTATGATGAATGTACTCAAGCATAGTCTTCTTGAAGAAGAGAAAAAGAGAGATTCAACAAGCCACAAGGGAGAAAAAGGAATTCACTTTAGCTATTGTATAAATTATGATAGTTGAGCATGAGGGAGAGAAAAATTCAAAGTTGAAAGGATGTGAAAGGGAGTAGATGTTGGAAGAATCTTTGATGCAAATGAGAGGTATGATATCTCTATTTCTTGAAAATATATATTTTTGAATTTTGATAGTGTAGATCACCAAAATATATATCTTCATGAAGTTGATATGAAAATGACACCTGTTGAATACACAAATAAGAAAAATGATCATGTTATGTACACTCTCACAATCCTAAAATGATTGAATCTAGGTCATGTAAGGGAAAATTCTAGGATATCTTTAGAAATGAAGGTATTTATTCTAATAGAGGATTGACATTCTTGAAAGAATTTTGTCACTATAAGAAGCATGGAGAAATGGTTAATGTTCCCTCTACTAGCCAAGATTGTACAAATTATTTGACTCAAGTTTATCAATACAAAAGAATATGGGATTTGAGTAATATTTTGAAACACATGATATTGAAGTTTGTTGTAGAGCTTGCATTAGGTTGTTTTATAATGTGTCATTCTATGGGTTCACTTGTAAGTCATGGTGTTGATCAAGGATATTGCAAGTAATTCTTAGGACTATGGAGGATGGTGATTTGAAGGATTTTTTTATAACATAACCCTTAATATTAGGGAAAAAATAGTGTAGTTTCCCATGTGTAAGAGTAAATTTTGGGGTGTCAAAACCTTCCTTAGGTGGTTAATTCAAGTGGAGCATACAAGAAATAACCAACCTCAAAATCACATCATCTTAGATATGTATATCATTACTGCAAAGGGAAATCTATCTCAATAAATATAGGTCATGTGGTACTTGTAAGTAATTTTCCTTCCATTTATGAAAATACTTCCAAAACATTCTTATGAGGAGATGCTACAATTTGTAGTTAAAAGAAAGACAAGCAATGTCATATTTTTGATGTTGTTGCATAGGAGCGAAATTTCACCCCTCTTGCAAATTCCCCTTTTACATCCTCCACCTTAGAAAAATCAAATCTGACCAAGTAATTCCACATACTCATTCCATACCCCATCCACTTGGAGCTTGTTTTTAGTGTTGGTGGGGGAATATCTGTTGAGGATGCGTGTGTGGCATGCAAATGTCTAAGCGGTGCTATCGTCCTGACATGATTCTATTCTTATTGTGCCCTTATGCCACACACCCCTGCAGAATGGGGACCTCATCTCTTTCGTCTTGCTGGGCCATTCTTTTTTGTCTTTTTGTGTGCCCTTATGTGGCATCTTGGTATTTAGTTCCCCTGAAGCCCATCTTAAACTAACCATATTTTGTCCTCTACATTGGGTGTCCTTGGGGCTTTCGGGTTTCTTTGGAATTTCCTTCTACCACAACTCTTCCTCTCCGGCCCGTGTCTAGGTATCCATATGGGAGCTCTAGGGGTTGCCATTCCCCGTGAGGAATCTTCATCACCTTCCTCCCCATCTCTACATCACTTGAGTTATTTTAATATGTGGAAGTTATTACATTCGTCATCTGGGTTTGGTTCTAGCCGCTGTTATGGAACTCCCTTTTCCTTTGCCTTTCTTTCAAAACCCCATCGGTGCTCCGCCCTCGTGTTGTGATTTTTGCCCTAGTATTGCTATCTTTAACGGCCTATTTGAAGTACATTTCGGTTCCCCGGACCTCCTGTCATCCGTATCAAAACTCCAACGGGTCAGAGTACAAAATTCATGAGGCTCTTAATTGTAGAGGGGGTATAAATTTAGGCCCCAACCTGTCATTTTCACTTGTCAGGATTGTAGAGGAGGTTAGAGTGCTTTCCAGAAGAGATCAACCATCCACTGCTTGTAGCCTGCTTGTCCGAGATCATCGTTGGACCTTCCGTTGTCGATCCCACCTCATCTTTTGTCAGGATTTTGAGGTAGGTCTGCCGTTCATTACAATGAAAAGATTTTTTTTATCATTTTACGTTTAAGATAACGAACAAGATAAGCTAAAAATGAATTCAATTGATAAAACACATCGGATGCCACAAAACCCATGTTTTAAAATCTTGTTAAACCCTCGAATTGACCTCCTTGGATCGAACCGGAACTGAACTTCACCGCTGCCGTTCGTCTCTCAGGGGCGTACATATCCTCTGGGCCCAGGTATTCCCATAGTCGTCAAGAACTCACAAAATGAACAATCTTTCAGGAAGGCGGATTGCCCTTTCAGGCCTGAACCCCCAGAACTTCGTCATTCGGTCGCCGTTGGAATTGAAGATTTGCAACTTTGGAGACTGGCCTCTATTTTGCCTTCCTAGGCCCGAACCCCTAGACTTTTGTGTCCAAAATTCTGTGAAGTTTTCGCCGTTCCCAAACGGTGGAATGGTCTCGACTGTCTGACCCCCGGAGCCCGCCTTGCATCTCGCCATCCGATGTTAAACGCTCAGAAATCAACCTTCCATCATGGCCCGGGTCCTGGTCTACGGACTTCCATTGCAACTTTTCCCTTTCATAATGGCCATCTCACGATGACCTTCTGCCTCTTGGGCCCCGAGCCTTCATTTTCCGTGAAGAACAGATCATCGATCTTTAACGTCCTCACCCTCGCCGGGCTCCGGCATCTGGGATTCTGTCCCGCCTTCGCCAGTTCAAAAGGGAAAAAACACACCTTCCTTTCTGACCTCTGGGCTCTGCCCTCCTGTTCACCGAGAGAAACTTCACATGGAAAATTAGACGTCCAAGCTTGATGCCGAGTCTAATCCTCCGAGCCGCTCCATCCGGGCTTCCGTTTCTAAATTTTCGTTCTAAAACGATGTGACATCAACGACTTTCTGCCTCTCCGGACTCGAACAACCTGCCATCGTTTAGCCTTTCAGGCCCCGGACCCTAGAATTCCAACCCCAGAACTCCATCTCCCACAAGCTATTGGAGATAGCCAATCCATGACAACTTTCTGAGCCTGAACCTTTGGGAGTCCCAAAAGTGACCTAAATGACCTCAAATTTGAAAACTAATGCCTACCCATGTGCTCAAATTTGGCCCTCTTTGACTCAGGCCTTTCAAACCATTAAAATGTGAAGATGGGATAAACCACACGGATTGCCCTGGCCTATTTGCCCCTTTCAAAACAATATTCCTGCCAGGGAATTCCACTCCCCTGGGCTCGGATTGCCCAAAATCCCTTAAAAAAAGCAATTAACGACATCTAAAAAGAAAAGATCTAACTATTTTAGTCATATGATGTCTACTTTGATTTAGTTCACAGGATTTTGGGCTAACGATAATGTTTTTAAAAGGTTGTACTTATTGTGTCCATGCTGGCAGGATATATGGAATCGGGTGCAGGACCCTCGAGGGGAACTGCAGAGAAGGACAAAGGAAAAAATTCAGGCAAGACTCCTCATGGGAAGGAGGATAAAGGCCAAAAGAAGTTCCAATTCCAATCATCTTACCAATCTCTCCCTCCTGTTCCTATCTAGGGGTCTCTCCCTCTGCTAGAAATGGCCATGATGGATAATCCAATAGTCAAATAGGAGTCTTCTGTTCTATCCTAGCCCCAACCTCTAGCTTCTGGAGTCATAGGAACCGCCTTGCGTGTGAGTGCAAGCATTAGAGAAAGGCTCTAGACGTTGAGTAGGTTTCCCTACAGAGGAAGGAAGGGGAGTTGATAGCTCCTGCCTCGACATTCTCTATTGTGTCCTCCTCTCCCATCCCCTCTGCTTCAATTCCTTCATCTTCCATTTTGCTTTCAGCTCCCACCACGAGTGTAAACGATCCTCACCTGAAGAGGGTGTAGGTGTTTATTTCTCCTTCAGTTGAGCCACCCCTTTTGATGTCCCTCCCAGATATCCCACCATTCTCAAAGCCTATGGAAATATTGAATACCTTGGTGGTGTCCGCCATGGTTTTCTCCTCTTCCTCCACACCTTTTGCTTCATCCATGGGGATCTTGCATCCTTTGACAAAGCGGAAGATGGAAGATGACCCCACTAGCAATGGGGGTCCAAAGAGGGGTTCACCTTCTTTGGAGGGTGGTTCTGCATTATCTTGTGTTCCTCATGACGAAAGAGGTCCTGGGATCCCCAAAGTTTGTCACTCTCGAGTCTCTTGGTGAGTCTAGTAGTGAATATTAGGTGCCGCCTCCCTCACTCATGAGTTAACACATGGTACTTTGGTGAAGTGCATGCTTAATTTTGTGGACGAGGTCCTAGCCTTATCAATGATCTTTGTGAAGTCATTGGCGTTCACCCCACAATAACTGAGCGGAGAAGACCTCGAGGGGCCTTATTCCTTGGCTCTTGTCACGTGAGGGTCGAAGGGTTCCCCCCTTGATATTATGCCCAATTAGGCTCATCTTCCTTCCCCTTATGATGATCTAGACTAGGAGAACGATGACCTCTTGGTTGATGAGGACTAGGGGTCACCTCTTTTTTATCTGTAGAGTAGATTGTGTGTGTGTTTTTGTTCCCTCATGCTTGTGTTATGTGTTTCTGGATGACCCTTGTTACCCTTGTAGGTGCTTGGATACATTTTATGTTTCATAAAAATTCTTCAATTTGTTACATCATTCTTACTCTGTTGTGTATTGATTTTTGACAATTGGGGACGATGCAAAGTGTTGGGGTCGTTTAGGCTTCCCTTCCATGTTGACCCAATTTTTTACTTTTATTTTGTCTTCTCGTGCCTTTCTTCATATGGTATAATATATTAGGGTTTGATGACAATTCATTTATATATTATTATACTTATTTATCTATATTTATGAGAAACTCTAACCCCAAAATATCAGATCGCCCCTGTGTCCCTTGTTCACGATGTTATTGTCTCTTCTTGCATTTTTGTTCTCTTATCTTTCTTGCTTGCTTTGTGATGTTGTGGTACTCATGTGGTCCCTCGTGTGTGCAAAAACATTACCATGGTTACATCTCGCTATGTTCCACGGGCCACAACATCACTTTTTCATTCTTTCTTTTCTCTCCTTAGGATGTCATGTGCTTTGTGTTTAACAAACACCATCCTAAGGAGGGGTTCTCACACTACTCAGATTTTCAAAAAACAAATTCGGTGGCCAACGAATCTTTTCTTGAAAATCCCTTCAAAATATTTTTCAAAAATCGCATTCCTCAACAAGGACCCCTAGAGGAATATTTTTCCTTCATCATGGGTTCGTAAAGAAAGAACTTGAAAAACTTTCCTCTAAGGAGGGAGCACCTTCTCCTATGGGAAAAGTTCTAACCTTCCCCTTGCGAGGGGACCTTCTTCCTTTCAAATTCCTTAATGAAGTGAACATCTTTCAAAAGGATTCCTTGATGTTGAATTGATTTGCAAAAAACATTCTTGCAATTTCAAACTGAGTGTCCCTTGAGAGGACCCCTTTTCTTTTGAAGGTCTCCCAAGGGACCCCTTTGAAAACTCTTCCTTCAATTTTTGATTTTCTACATGACTATCTTCTTGTCTACTTGCGTGGATTTTTTGTTTTCTAACATGTTTTGTCTGCGGATTAACATGATGCTTTGCAGGTGCGCCTGTGAAGCTGCTTTATAGTTTGACTCTACGAAGTTCCTCACGTTGGGATTCCTTCATGAGAGAGTACCTAAGGTCACCTTCTTTGCAAGTCTGAAGACCTATGAAGCGCTTACATCCTATGAGATTTGTCCATTGTTGGTCTGCAGGCTTTTGGTGTACTTTGTTTGAAGCTCCTCAAGAGAGAGTACTTGTGGAGTTATTTGCCTACCCTACACTTTTGAGTTCGCTAGATTGTGGTCTACTTCCTTGATGGTTCAGGTATACATTTCTAAACTCTTTGATCTAATTTACTAAACACTCATTGACAATCATGCTCGCTAAAGTGGGGGAAAAATGTATAGGAGCGAATTTGTACCCCTCTCACAAATTCCTCTTTTACATCCTCCACCTTAGAAAAATAAAATCTAACCAAGTAATTTCGCTTCCTCATTCCATACCCCATCCACTTGGCACTTGTTTTTAGTGTTAGTGGGGGAATATTTGTTGGGGATGCCATGCAGTGCATGGACGTCTATACAACACATTGCCATCCTAATAGGATTCTTGCCTCTAGAATCTGCAAAGGCATTCCATTCTCCACTAGCGATGAAACATAACGCCCCTACGCCTTCCTACCAACCTTTGAATGACTCTTTCCCTCCCTTTTCATCTTCAAATGGCTATCTTCTTTGTTCAATCCAATCTTCACGTTTCTACATGCTTGCTTGATCTTGCTTCACAATTCTTGCTCCATACTCTTGCTACTCCTTAAACTATTGGCACCACAACTCCAACTCCATGACATCCCTCGCATTTTACCATAAAAGTTGCAGCTTGGTACCTAGTGAGGCTGCTTTTGGCATTGTTGTGGCCACATCGACTCTACCATTGTTGTGGGCTTGCATTCCTTTCTCATTAGCCTTGAGTGCCTTTGGTCGAGGGTGGTAAAGATTTCATTTACTTTGTTGTTGGATTTGTGTATCTTTTTGTCTCTTGTAGTATTCAATTCCATTTCCATTCTAGCACTATTTCTTTTATCATATTTCTATCTATCTCTCTATTTGGATGTCCATGGAGGTGGAAACACCAAAGTGGGGGTTTGACTGCGACAAACCCCTATACAACACCAATTTTTTTCCTCTTGGTTGTGTGTAGGTACATTATACTGTGGAGCTTGCTAGTGAATTGGACTCCTCATGAGTTAATCTTCATCACCTTCATCCTTGTCGTCTTCTACATCATCCTTTTAGTTATTCTGTTAGTTATTACTTTAGTCATCACGTTAAACTTTGTTTGCTAAGTTGCCAATAGATTTATGGTATTCTTATTATAATTTTTCACTTCCTATCTATATGAATGCCAGCACTCTAGTGAGAAGCCAACATGTTGCGCTGTCACCCCTGACCTGTGTTGCTATCCTTTGGTAGAGAGTTGTTTGAAGAATAGTTCAGGTTCTAGAAACTTGCTTGTTTAGCCCCATCAAAACTCTCAGGTAGTAGAGTGATAGAAGCACTTGAGAGTGCTCTTCATTCTCTATCCTTGGCCTAAATATTTGTCCAACCTAAGGTAGACTAGGGCAACCTTCCATTCTCGGCTCTCAGTAACCTGGAGCCTTGGTGTGGTTGGTCCCCCTCCTCTTCAATTGTATAGAGGCCAAAAGAGCTACATGAATGGAGAGAGAAATTATGAGTAAACCAAAGAGAAAGAGGTCAAAATTTAAATTGAGCTAAGCAAAAAAAGGCTCATTAAAGAGCTAACTTTAAGATTTAAGAAGGCTCAAAAGACAACTAAAGTAAATTTTGTTAGGAGTAAAGGTACAAAGTTGTGTCACACTTTCAACAAACTTATCAACATATGTAAATTTAAGTATTTCTAACCAAAAATCAATTATGGTCAAACATATGATCTAGTAAGATTCATTCTAGCTAAGTTAGATATGTCCACAACTTTTCCAATTGGAATTGTTGGATAAATGCATATGTAACACCACTTTGAGGCCAATTTACCAAAAAAATAAAATTATTTGAAAAACTTGATGTTTCAACAAATCCTACTTACGTAAATATATATATTTTTTTAAATATAAAAATCCTTTTGTAGATCCATATCTATCGTTTTCAAATATATATATTTTAATATTTTAATTACTATTTATATTTTATATTTTATTTTTACTTAAAGTAGGTTATCAACACAAAAATATTAGGTTGATTACCATGTCAAGAAAAAATAATAAAACTTATTAAAAAGAATTGAATAAAATATGATGCATAAATAAAAGAATCTATGTCAAGATGGTATATTCTTTTTCTAGTTTAGATAAATAGTTAATATGAAAGTTGAAGTTGAATGGAAACAACTGTTTTTTAATACACACATTTTAACAATTTTTAAAATATACATATTTACGCTAAAGCGGTCCTATATGAGCTTTCGAAGCTCATTTTCTCCTTCAATGGTCTAAAAATGCAGAGAGGGCATGGTTGACAGATTGTTCAATGGCAACTGTTGATTGTTGTTTAAAACAGCCAGACATTCCTTTCGTCACACTGACAAACGAATTAATGTTTGCATTGCCTTGCATTTACTCGTTTCCTATGGCTATTGCTTCGCCCTTTTCCGTCGTTGTCTTCCCATGTTTGATTGTCGTTCATTATTTCCACCCACATTTTATTTTGCCCACCGTTTACATTCAATGCAAAAGCTTCCGATCATATTTTCATTTGTCAGAGCCTTCGTAAGAGGTACGAATCCTCGCCGTAGTAATAAATAAAATGTTTTTAACCGGATGGGGAAACATCTCTTAAGTGGATGCTTCGACTATTTAATTTGAGGCTTATAAATTTATTTTCCTTTTACTTTGGGTTCGAATGTCTACCCTACGTCAATCAAGTCTTTGAGCTGCATCCAGGATAAGCTCCACGCGCACATCGACGAACACGGTAATGAGGTACTCTACTTCAAAAACAATTCCCAGCAATACGTTTCTCACATTAACCATGGTAGGAAATCGTCATGTCGTTTCACCGACACGGATTTGAAGCACTTAGGGCTTAAGGAAACCATCGAGCGCATAAAGCAGGTGTGGACTGTGGGGCCAAGTTCTATGGCATCCGAGTCATTTATTAGGGTTTGCATTGCATCCTGCGTCATGTGCTGCACCAACGTGGCATCATTTATATTTTGTTTCCAATTTCATATTATATTTATTTATAATGTAATTTTTTAATACCAATAATAATATTTTAAAATCAATTTTAATAAAAATTTATTTTATTTATATAACAAAATTAATAATTGAAAGAAACAAATATTAAGTAATTTTTATTAAAGTAATTTTTTATACATAATAATATATTAAAATCAATTTTAAAAACATTTTTTATTTATATAGAATAATTTAGATAATTGAAAGAAAATATATAGAATAATTTAGATATTGAATAAATATTATTCTATAATAAAAAAATAAAAAAAATAATAATAATATTAAAACCATTTTCTAAATGATCTATCAATTGATCTTATTTACTACACAAATGTGTAAAATAAACCAATTTTTTCCAATTGACCTTTCGCATCTTCTTTCAATACCATTGCAATTTGCAATAAGCTAGTTATCAAAATTGGAAAAAAATATCCATGCACTAAAGTTTCAAGTTATAAACACACACAAAAAATTTGAAGAAAAAAATACTATATAAAGATCGACATCTCATGTAACTTCATTTTTTAACATTTTATCAGCAACCAAAATATAGCGTCAATTTATGAAAAAACTATATTCACAAAAAAATAATAGCATAAATATTCTAAAAAGTACATATTTGATTAGTTTACATCATTTCAAAATTGAAAATATATATGCCACTTTTAGTGATTCAAGTTTAAAATTTGGATCAATGTTGGTTGTTTCCTTTATAAAAGTGTGACACAACTTTGTACTTTTACCCTTGGGACTAAACTTATAGTCACTCTAACAGATTTACAAGTAGTGAAGAATAATTTATAGACATAAAATTAGAATATCTATATTTGATTAAACATAGGGATATGGTCATCAAAATCGTAGAAATGCACATAAATGCATATTAGGTAAAGGTTAATGAATTTGCTTTTGAGTTTAAATCAACTAAGGAAACTTTATAAAAGACCCAAAGGGAACTTCTGGAGGTGGAAGAATAACTTGTTTTTGTAGACAATTTTAGGAAGCAAGAGAATGAAGCGAGGGCTAAGGAAATAAAGTAAGTAATGGAGGAGCTTAACATGATCCAAGAATATTTTAATTTAAAAAAGCCTCCTAGAATATTTTTTTTTTTTTGTATAGAGTTGGGGTTATCTAAGATAGTGGGGCAAGGAATTGGAAGTTAAAAAATAAAGTAGCTTGAGGGTTACATAATTAATTGGAAATCCAAAATGATGGATTTAGAGGATAACTACATAGATAAAGGGCAACATGAAGAAGGGTTTAAATAGAAGAATATGAATAAATTTCTATTTTTTTCTAGTTTCCATTAGATTGTTAATAACCAATTCTTTGAGATGAATGAAAGGACATCACTTGAATCAATTATTTTAGTCTTTGATAATATTAGAATAACACAACATAAGCCAACTACATAACAATAAGGACTAAGGACAAGGAATAATAAAATCCCAATATGAGAATGGGTAAGGAAGAACCAAGGTGATGATTTTGTGGTAATGGAGAAATGAATGTAATTGTTGATGTCTTTCTTAGAACACCTATTCCTTGTTATTTTTCTATCTTATTTGGTTATTGGAATGGTTTTATCATGATAAAAAATTCCAAGAGTAATTTTTCCTCACATCCTAGATATAAATGTGAAGGATATAAACATGCACTAGTAGATGGTCTCAATAGGTATAAGGGCAATATCCTTCTAGTGCTTGAATCCAAGTTGAAAAAAAAATAAAGGCATTGCATAATACACTCATGGTGGGACATTCTATATCCCAAAGTATTTATAGTTAAATAAGAGATATTATCATGGAAGATCTTTCAGAATGAGGATCTCAAACACATCAAGGAGAACATCACCTACCAATAAAATGAAGAAAACATTTTTCAATAAGTCTATTTTAGGATTTATTTGTTTTCCATTAAAATTGGGGAAGTACGTTGAGGAACCCCATCATGAGTCTATCCAAGGAAAATGGTAAAGATTTCATTTATGTTATTGTGGACAAGATAAAATAATTTCCATATTTCTTTACCATGTATTTTGAATTCAATGCACATGATGAGGTAGAATTTTTTTTCAAAGGATTGATTAGGCTAACCAGGTTCCTAGAGATATTTATAGTGATAGAAGTAGTAGATTTATTAATTTATCTTGATAAGGTATATCTAATATGATAGGTGTTGAACTCATCCCTATCCCAAGTTATCATCCACAAGTAGTTGAATTGACATAAATGGTGAACGATTGGGTTTAATGATACTTGAGGGAATTTATTTTAGAACATAAATCAACATATATCAAATATAAACACCTTGGAGATTTCTACCTTAATATCAATCATCAAATACTCACTAGTATGTCTCTACTTAAGGCATTGTATGTTTGTGGTGCATAATTTTTTTGGTTTGGTATTCATAGAAAATAGAGTGTCATTCATATGGATATTTTGTAATAGTATGATTGATCATAATGGAGCTCTCAAGTATAGAAAAAATAATGTTTTTTGGGTGGTATTTGATGGCTCAATTTATGATGCCTAGAAAGAAAAAAGCTTCCAAGTAATGTAATCATTGTTGGAAACATATCAAGGGAGAATGTTTTAGAATTCTCCAAGGATAATTTACAAAATTGGTATTTGGAAAGAGTCTTAGTAAGGAGGAGATGGAGACTTGAAATTTTTTTGCTTGAGGGTTGTTACTTGATTTTTAGCTTTCAGCTGAAAATCAGGTAACTTAGTGTTTATTCTTTTGTGTTTCTGTTTAAACATTAAAAGATACATTATATTCCGCTAGGTTCACCAATATGCATGAAAGAGATTGTCAAAAATAGATTGCATTTTATTCCAATGTTGCAATTACAAAAAAATAAGAAAGAGAACCAATATGTATTGCAAATGTGATCTTTATTGATAATCATGAGTATATAAATGTCCCTCACAAGCCAAGGGACTAGCTATCCTAATGCTAGTAAAGAAGAGATCATACACACATGGATAACAAAAATAAATTGCATATAACATGAAAAGGGACCCGTTATTGCCTTGTGGAATGATGAATCCCATTGACTTGGCCTCACATCATCTCAATCCTTCCCACTTCTCTACTTCCGTTTGACACCCTCCTCGTTGCTCCTAGGTTTCCTACATTGGATTAAAACAATGCTGTTAGAGCAATGAAAGATCCCTAATCAAAATTATATGAAAAATATCCATAAATGTGTAATCAAATGTCTACAAGCATTAAAATAGTAGCATACCATAAGTGTCCCTAAAAACAAGAAAGGAGTGATCAAACACACCTATGATATGTTTTGTTTATCTAACTGTTTGTTCCTTGTACAGATTTAGGACAAGTCTTGTTATTGTTCTGATTTAGCTAATTACAACATGTGGGGTAAATGTGGCTCCCATGAGGGTAGAGCTCAACATGCTTCCCTCTAATGTTTTAAGAGGGATAGGAAATTGAGAAACTTGATAAAATCAATGATAGACATGCTATTAATGCATTAAATCAATATGGAATCACACCAGTTGATCAACTTTCATTATCAGATTCAAAAGATGCAACACATAATTTGAGCTATCAAGAGTTCATACTTCATCTTTTCATAATGAATCAGTCATATGGCTGCCATCATGTCAAAAGGAAGGTGCATTTTGCTGGACATGTCTTTCAATCATCTTAAGTGGATCCATGATTCATTTTATTAAATGAAGTAAATGATTTTAGAGATGCATCAAGTTCAATTATAGATGCATCAAGTACAAATATGCATCTCTTAAAATAATGAAGGAGAAATCAAGGCATGCCTCAATTCATCATGGGGAAGCAAGGAGGAACATTTCAAGACATTGTCCAACTCATCTCACTCAATCCTATTGGACAGCCACACATCACATAGGATGGTGAGCTTTCAGGTCACCAACATAGGTGACATGTGTTTTCCCACTAGGATTAAAGTGAGGAGATGGTGTTTGTTTGTTACACATGATTAGAAGGATTGAAATGTTGTGAATCTGACCAAGTAACAAACTTGTGGGGCAACAAGCAACTATGATGGAAACCATGAAGATTGGGCCAGTCCTAAAGGAGAATACATGCTACATCTCATAGTGGGACAATGACAATGATCTACATTAAAAGGACATGAATCAATGGGAAATAACAATCTTGTGTGCCAAGAATCAAGACAAAGTAGTGAAAAGAACATGGTGAAAGACACAAGTCTACATGAGCCAAATGAACCATACATTGTTCACATGGAACAATTCAATGATCATTCACTCAACGGAGGCATGAAATAGCCACTCCATGCTACAGGACAACAAGGTCCAAAAAAGAAATGTATTTCAAAATGCAATGAATAAAATGAAAATAAAATCATATCATGTTATTGATTCGATCAATGCATTTCAAACAACACCGCCCTCAATGGAGCAAACCCTAAGCATGATCAAAGGGGCTATGTAAAGAAAATATGTTTCATAAACAAGGCCAACATATGAACATTTAAAGGCACTATGGAAGATAGGACAATCAAGCATCCTAACACTAGGAAAATCACTATACATAGTGGCAATTAAGTCAAAGGGGCACCAATGTTGGTAGAGGGATAAAACAATAAAGTGGAGAAACCTGGAGATGAACAATCTTTAGGTTGGGATTCCCAAAAGAGTTTGTTGGATGGTGTAGGAGCATTGATGTACAAATTGGATAGTTAAAAAATGATGGATGGGCTATGCCTCATAGTTTTGGGCATACACTGGCAACTGTTGAAACTCCAATATCAGCAAAGGAAGGACTAAATTGTGTGACACCAATTCTGAATTGACAAACCCTATGACTGTTCAAATTCCCAAACTTTAAATGCAGGTTGGAATGTCGGTTCCAGTAAGGTGTGAGGTACATCTAAAATTTTTGCAGGTACATTGCCAACATCTTTAACTATTGAAAATCACAAATTTTTAAGAAGCAATTGGGTTGGTAGTAGCCATGAATGCTATAGGAATGCCATGATTGGCAGTATGATCCCTTCCCAAGTCATTGCCAACTGGGAGTATCAATACAAAACAAGGGTCATCTCTATATCTATGGTGGAGAAAAAGGTCAGTCATATTCACAAGTAAAGCAAACATGCATCACAACCCTATTGATCTCACAAAAGCATATGCATATGAAGCCACTATGGATTACAAGACTATTATTCCCATGTTGCATTTGAAAAAATACAGTCACTTTGTCATGATAGCAACCTTTCATTGAACTAATCAATATTCAAGCATGTGTAACACAATGTAGCAACCATGGTGCTTCAGATGAAACAGTGCATAATCATGGTTGAAGTACATAAGCAAAGGAAATTGTAAGAGATAATTCTGTTATGAGCAAGTTTCAGTCTATGTTTCCTTGATAGCCATAACAAGTTTGCTAACAGTTAGATGCCTTTCAACAAGGTACAAGTATGGACAAAAATGAAACAATAAAATAAATCTGGTTCTTTCTTCACCAAATCAAAGTACCCACTTGGGGTTTCTAGTAGAATGTAGAGAACGAAAACATTCTCTTCATGAGTTAAGAAAACCAATTGTGTTTTGCGTCAAGATTGCAAAGACAGAGGTGAAAAGGTCTGGTTTTTTTTACACATGAAATAACCCATCTAGGTTTGTTAAAAAATCTGCAAATACAAGAGTTTCATGGTATTTATTCTATACAAAATGCCATTTGAAAAAACCAGGTTTTCTTTCACAAATTAAAGAACCCATCTGGGTTGTGTTAAAAAGTTGCAAATGCAGAAGCTTTAAAGGAGAAATTTCATGATAATATTCAGACAATGTGTCATGGTAGCCTGGTAAGATCATTATTTTCCTCAAAATGAAGAAACCCACTTGTGCTTTTATTATGAAATTCAAATATATGGATGAAATAGAATGGTTTTTCTTCTCAAAGCAAAAAACCCATCTAGGTTTATGTAAAAATTATAAATTCAGAAATATTCAGAAAAATGGATGGTATTCATTCTACAGAAAAATTCCATTTCAAAATCAGGTATTTCTCTACAGGCATGGCCCAAAATCTGGGTTTTCTTCTTCAAAAACACAAAACCCATATGGGTTTCTTTTAATTTGCAAATGCAAAGAGGAATTGAAAGAGATATTTCATGGAAAGCATTTTACACAAAATGCCATTGTCAACAAACCAGTGCATACCTTCATGGCCACGACCTAAAGTTTTTCTTCTCTTCATAAAGCATTATCTTTCTTCAAATTAAAGGAACCCACTTGGGGTCTGAATGGAAATTGCAAGAATACATAAGAGATGAATGAAACACTTCATGAAAAAATTCTACAGGAAGTAGGCAAATGTATGCAAGAAAAACCCATTTTATTTCTTATAGTTGTGACCAACTAGAACGGTTTTTCTTCTGAAAGTAAAAAAACCTATCTGGCTTTGTGCAAAATTTTAAATACAGAGCTATTTAAGAAGGATGTCATGGAGTTTTTGAATAATAAACAAAGGTATGTCAAAACCCTAAGCTATTCTCCATGGCCGTAGCTAGAAGTTCAGTTTCTCTTCACAAACAATGAACCTATTTGGGGGTTTCTCAATTCAACTTCAATGCAGAAGAAAATAAGCATTTTATGCTTCATTCTTAGTTGGAAGCTCAAAATGAACTCTATTTTGCTGAGAAATCAAAAGAGAATGGGTCAATTAAAAGCTTACCTGAGCTTTTACTCATTTTCCTTTATTTATGCAAAGCTTGTGTCACTTAAATCAAGCTTCTATTTGAGCTTCAAGAAAACCCTCATGGAGGCTGAAACAAGAAGAATCATCACAAAGAGAAGAAATGAAACAAAATGGGATAAAAAATATGTTATGGCCACAGCCTAAATGCATACAAAATGGCCTTCAAATGATGTAAAATATAGATTTTGTTCAAAAAACCACATTCTGTCATTTTTTGTGGATTTCATCAATTTTCATCCAAAAACCAGTGAAGATTGATGCCCTCTGTGCTTTCAATGAAACCCTATGGTGGCAGAAGCTGAACATTCTGGAGAAGGCTTGAGTGGAAATGAAATGCTTTTTTGCATTTTCCTCATTATTTTGTTTAGGGTTTGAACCCTATTGGAGGCTGATGGGATTTTTTCCCATTGTTTTAAAAAATGAAACACATTTTAATGTGTTATGTGGGCCAAAGGGTAAGCTTTATGACTTAGGCATTTTTCCTTATATTTCATATTGAGCATCACATGCCTTGTGTTCTAAAAAAACAATTGCTAATTCCTCTAGGTGGAAACACATGATGCTTTAAAAATGTGGTATGCATTGAAGACCTTCAAAATTTTCCTTCCAAAGATTGTGGAGCTCACATAGGCCAAATTATTGGGCCTTTTATTTGCCTTCGAAAATCAGGGTGGTTGACTAAGTGATGTCCATGTCACTTTTAGCTTTGAAGTGCAGAATGAAAGAGAGTTAGAACTAATCAAATGCCTTGGAGGAATTTTTTTTTTGCTTAATGCTTTTGCAAGCATTTAAGTATCATTATTTTGCATTTTTGCCAATTGCAAGACATTATCTAAGTGATTTGTAAATCACTTTTATTTTATGTCATTTATAATGCAAATGTAATGTAATTCAAAGAGGTGGTGGGCCCCTTTTGCATTCTGTTTTAAAAATGTAAAATAGTTTGATTAAGTGGTGTATCATGAATCACTTAATCAAGTTATTATTTTGAATGCATATTAGAGTCTTCTATTTTCAAAAAGCAGCAAAGGTGTGGGTCAAATGTGTTGAACACATGTGCGTGAGACCAATGATGAATGGAAAACATGAGGGATGTGTGAGAGGTTGTTTTGACAATGATTAGGGGTTGTTTGGAGGCTATTTTGTCACACCTTTAGTGTGACCTTAGACTTAGCTTGAATTTTCTACATTTGGAGGACCTTTTGGAGGGGTTTTGGAAGCTTCCATTTTGGATTTTGTGCTTCATCTAACCAGAACCTTCTAGATGGACATGCATGGGAGTTGTGTGATCTTTTTGCTTAAGTAACTTCAAATAGTGTTTTTGAAGTTAGTTCTTTCTTTCCAGCAGAGTGATAGCTTGGTTTTGGAGTTATCTTTTTGAGTAGGAGCAATATTATAATTCAGATGGACTTGTGATACAGTTGAGTACTTTGAATCAATAAAATAGAGCATTTACTTTCTCATTTCATGTTTTATAGTGTGCTATTAGTGATTGATCAGATTGTTTGTGAAATTTACCTTTCCTTGTAATCTTGTCTCATGTTTAAGCACCTATTTAGCAAAAAATGCATTGTTACAGGTTATAAGTTGTGTTAGTTAATCCAAGTGTTGTTAGTTGTGAATTTCTTGTTTTCCTTCTAAGAGTCTTGCTTTAAAACCTCCTTATAAATTACTTATGTGAAATGCAAGTGAAAATGAGTTGTGTGTGTAGATGTCTAAATTTGGACAATTAATTTATCCAAATTCATCCCCTTTCGTCTTATTTTTGTTAATTAAGTAATACTACTATTATTTAATTAATATATTTAATTCTGCCAAATCCCTAAGATATTTAATCAATAATACCTTATCTCTTTAATCCTCCTTCCACCAATTGAATTAAATAAATATGTCATTTATTTAATTCCTCCTCATGTCACATCCTCCATCTTTTTTTACCTAATCTTAATCCTTCTTCTAATCCCATCATTAGGATGTGCACATGCCTAATCCTTGATTAGGATGTGTCACATCTTCCAACTTTTGCAAGTTGGCCTCTAATCTCTCTTAGCCACCGAACCATCCTCTAATCCTTCACTAACTAGCCTAATCAACCTCTCAAGGAATTTTTAATTTCTTTTATCCCTCCAAGGAATATTAAATTCCTTTTCTCTTCCCCATGTCCTTTATGACATGTGTCCTTAGTCAACCCTATTAAATTCTTTTCTTTTTTGACAAGGCATCTCCCTTCCCTATGTGAATTTTTAATTCACCTTTTAATCCCCCAATGCATTTAAGGAATTTTAAATTCCTTCCCTCTTCCCCATGAGAATATTTGAGGAATTTTTAATTCCCCACTTGTCCTCTCTCCCACATGGGGACAAGTACCTCCTTTATGAGGAGATCTTGTCCAATCCCAAGGTACTTTGTACCCCTCTCCATGTCATGTCCTTTTCCCTCCACCTCATGTCCACTTCCACCTTTAGGGCTATCTCACATGTTACATGTCGAAAGATGTGAGGGCTTGTGGAGTTCAACTCACCTTAGCCCTACATCTTGATATTTGGTGGATCAATCTCAACCGGCCCATTTGGTCTTAAGATTTCCAAAAAACTCTGTATAAATACCCCCTCTTTTCTCTCATTTTGGGGAGATCATTTTGCTAGCCAAACTCTTGCAATTTTGTTTCTCAACTCTTACTTAGCCATTTTCTTGCTTTCATCCATTTGCACTCATCCTCACTACATCTTTTAGCTTGCATCTACTTGCCATCCAAGGAGCATACACGTCAAAGATCGAAGGGCCAACCAAAGGATCGACTCAACGCAAGGTATAAAGTTCCATTTCGTGGCTTTGTCTTGTTTTGTTTCCAGCTTAGGCTAATCTTGAGGTGTAGGTTGTTTTAAGTTGTTTATTTGCACTCTTTTACTTGTTGCTTGATTTCTAACGCTCTATTCCGACCTATCACATTTCTGGCACGCTCGGTGGGACCCACAAACGGGTCTCTTTCTTTCACGTTTGCTATTTTTTGCATTTTTGCAGGTCCAGGTTGCAGAGTGGCGGACCTGTCCTCTTGCAGTGGCGGACTGGTCCTGGAACGGCGGACCTGTCCAGGGGTGGCAGACTGGTCCTGACAGAGTGGCGGACCTGTCCTGAAATTCAGTGGCGGATTGGTCCTAATTCAGTGGCGGACTGGTCCTAATTCAGTGGCGGACCTGTCCTAATTTAGTGGTGGACCTGTCTTGCAGTGGCAGACTGGTCCTAATTCAGTGGCGGACCTGTCCTCCAGAAGGTAAAAAATTTAAGTTTTCTCGAATTGTCTTTTGGTAAAATAGGAACATAGTCTAATTAAAGGGGTGTCAATAAACCTTGCTTGGCGTGTTTGGGAAGGCTATTTGACGTATCCAATCCCCTTGCGCCATTTGGCGATCCTGGGTGACGAGAAATCGTAGCTTTCCAAGTCCTTTTGAGTCATCCTTTTTCACTTTCTTAGTGGGACCTGCTTGGGGATTTCATCACCCCCAAGGGACGATTCCAACCACGCTGCATCGCAAGTGGAGTATAAGGGGCTGGGGAGAGCGAAAGCTGTACCCCAATCCAACCACGTTGTAATTGGCGAAGCGTCGGGATGACGTGAAGAGTTGGTCCGAGCCTCTAGTATCTCGCTAAGGTTCCCGACTCACGCTTGTAATGGGTTGGTGTTCACGGTTTGGGCCTCACGTACAGTGTGTATATCAAGGACTCCTTAGCAACCATGTGCATCCTAGAGTAGAAGACTTTGTCGACCATACCCGTTTTACTAATCTTAGGGTTGTGTTGTTTGAATTGTCTTTCTCGTGCAAAACCAGTGATTATCAGTTTGGCCAAGTCTTTTATGATTGCTATATTTTGGGTCCTTTGCCTTATCCATCCACCAAAACATCAAGCCTAAACTTATCCTTTGGCAAACCTGTCCTGAAATTCAGTGGCGGACCTGTCCTGAAATTCAGTGGTGGGCCTGTCCCCGTGCAGTGGCGGGCCTATCCCAGTGCAGTGGCGGGCCTGTCCCCATGCAGTGGCGGACCTGTCCTAGTTCAGTGGCAGACTGGTCCTAATTCAGTGGCGGATTTGTCCTTACAGAGTGGCGGATTTGGCCTTACAGAGTGGCGGATTTGACCTTTTGCACTTTCTTCCCAGGGCCGCCATTTCCACATCATTTACCCGATTGACTCCGTTCAAAGGCAGTTCTTCTCCGTTTTTTGTGCTCTTTCCGATGATATATACCACTTCATACTTTTGAGAAGTTGGATGGGGCACCTTTTTCTTCACCATCTGCCTCCTCAACGGGGGTATATCCTACCATTCTCATCCGTTTACTCGTTCCGAGTAAACATTCATCCATTTCACATATCCTTTCATCATTCCAAACCCTCATTTTGTCATTTTGATCATCCATTTACTCGTTCTGAGTAAACATTCATTCATTCACCACATCCTTTCATCATTCCGAACTCTCGTTCTATCATTCTGATCATCCGCTTACTCGTTTTGAGTAATCGTTCATCCATCCCGATCAACCATTTGCTCATTTTTAGTATTTGTTCATCCATTTCTATCATCCATTCCTCCAATCAAATCATCCAAATCCCCTGAACTTCGTCTCGGGTTATTATCCAAATTGACTGAAGTGTCTGATCTGATCGTCATCATTAACATCCTCCTAAGTTAATCATCATCGTCGGCCCAATCAATCCATTTTCAATCTCAAAGTGGATTCGGTGCCGCAATCATCCATTCATCCTTTAATCCGATCAATCAGCATCCTAAGTCACCTAGGGTAATCTCTGAACGGGGTTTACAGTCCCTTTCGTCATCCTACCCAATCCATCATCCGACCTTTCAATCGATCAATCAATCCAATCCAATCCAATCCAATCGCATCCCTATCCAATCACCTTCGACCCAATCAATCTACTTCCATCTCGAGGTAGATTCAGTCAGACCATCCTTTGATAATCTAATCCCATCATCAAAATCAATCCCATCAGATCATCCAATCGTCCTAATCTGAGCTTTAATCCAATCCCGATCCGAGCTTGTCCTAAATCCCGATTTGGGCTTTTGTCCATTTCCATCCAAAATCTTTATCCATCATCTTTATCCTTTCATCATCATGAATTCTTATCCTCCATCAATAGTGGTCAAGGGAAACCCTAATTACATCGACGACGATAACGAAAGTCTTGTTGATCAAGAGGTATACGACATAGATCCCCTTGACACTATTATTATTAGTAAGCTTTCTCCACCCACATTCCAAAATCCAATCACCCCATCGAGTTATCCCATCATGTCTTCATCTATGCCTAATCACACCCCTTATGCTACCTTTGACAAGGGATATCCATCATACCCATCATATCCTACATCTACATCATCCTCTTATCCAACACCCACATCCTCTTATTCTAGTCTGCCATCACAATACCCTCATCCTAATCCCTCGTCCACATCCTCTTATTTCAATCCTCCATCCACATGTACCCACTACCCTAATCTCCCATACCAATCCGCTCAGCCTAATCCTACATTCACATCTTCCTATACTAGTCAAACACACCCACCAACTTACCCTAATCCGACATCCGCAGTTCCCTATCTCCATCCACCACCTCAATCTTCTCATCCTAATCCACCATCCCCATACCCTTACTACAATCCACCACCTGCCTCCTTGTGTCCTAATCCACCATCCCAATACCTTTATTACAACATGTCACCCATATCTTCTACCAACGATCCACCATCCATGTCATCCTATCCTAACTCCCCATGCCCATATCCTTACCTTAATCCTCCATCCAGTCTTAATCTTCCATCTAATCCCAGCCCACCAATCCCTAGTCCTAATCCCCCACTAATCCATAAACTCTCATCCACTTCTAATTCCCTACCACTTTCAGCCTAGTGTATTCAAGTTTCTCCAAGGACTTATAACAAAGGAAACATCCCCCACTCCACACATTGCAGTCGTGGAACCATGCCATCCCAACCCATCATCCATGGTCATTAGTGACGAGACCCTTCTCCATCCAATACCTATCATTGACGATACCATCACATCCTCTGAATCCAATGAGTCCCCATCTCCTACCATCACTTCCTCTAAATCCACTGAGTCTCCATCTCCTACCATCACATCCTCTGAATCCACTGAGTCCCCATCTCCTACCATCACATCTACCAAATCCATTGAACACCCGCTCCCTACTCTGAGAGCCGTCGAACCTATTGATGACACCCAAATCCAATCCACTTCTTCCACTCCTAGTATCCATTCCCAGGAATATCTTGAATCCTCCATCCTTCCATCTTCCCCTCTTGAAGAGTCCCCCCATGACTCCATTATCATGCCTCCTGCACACGATGAGTCATGCCAAGAGCCTAATCCAAAGCATGCCAACATATCCCCTCCTCCAGATCAAGATCCTATCATCCCACCTAGTCTACTGCAAGATCACAGTCCCCCATCCATTCCATCCCATGATCCTCTTGACATTCAAGATTCTACCACCCCATCTCCGTCTCCATTGCATGAGCTTGCTACCACAAAATCAGATCCTATCAT
>VDFB02326509.1:0-13907 GCA_007258455.2 Sequoia sempervirens
TGTCTTTTTTTTGGCAGAAACTAGTGTTTGGTATTTTTTTTCTTTATAAATTAACTGTTCATTGAAATCTCTAATAAATTATATTTTTAGAAACTAGACTTCATTCTACACATTAAAAAAAAAATCAGTTAGTTTTCAAAATTTATAGGAGTAGCACATGGCCAAAATTTTGTTTTTCAAGAAGTGTCCACTTTGAAAATCAGTACAAAAAATCAAATATTCATTAAAAAATTATCAGAAAAATTGGGCA
This sequence comes from Sequoia sempervirens, assembly GCA_007258455.2. Classification (NCBI taxonomy): domain Eukaryota; kingdom Viridiplantae; phylum Streptophyta; class Pinopsida; order Cupressales; family Cupressaceae; genus Sequoia; species Sequoia sempervirens. Next base: position 251 of record VDFB02326509.1, read on the forward strand.
TAAACTGCATGTTAGCCAATTTCTCATTGAAGCGATTTTAAAAATAACAAAAAAAAGTTAACTTTTTGAGAGAGCGACAAAAATTGCTATGTTATATTTTTTTGACAAAAACAACACCATTTTTTGTGGCTCCCTTTTTTGAACCCCTTAATCTATACCATTTTCAAAACAAGTTAGTAGTTTAGAAAGAAGACTCAGAGCACTTGCTACATTGTTTTTGGTGCATCTTAAAATTTTGAGTGTAACTATCCTCAATTTCTCATTGAAGGTCAATATTTCTTGTTTTCAAAAAAAAAAAAGGTGTACTTAAGACCCCTTTTTGGCCCCCCATCTTTTTGCACTTACCCAAGGGGCTAGAAATAAGCAAAAACTACATTTTTCCAAAAATGCCATGTCACTCCACAAATTTAATTTCGGGTCTTTTTTAATATTTGCCTCCAATTTTTTTCTTCCAAAATTTTAATTGCACAAATTGTTATTAATACTATTAATATAAACTTAAGATTCCTACTTAAAAATAAATTAAAAAATAAATATTCATGGGGCCACCAACTCCGCAAACAATTGCTTAAAATTTTGAACAATGATTGATAACCAAAATAAGCTAAGTAGCCATGGGGACTTGCCCTAAATCTATCAATTTTAAATTTTAAATTGGAAAGGAACAAGATCACAACCATGTGGTCATCCCCATGACTCTAGACTTGTTCTAAGATGACATAAGGTCAAATCTAGGTGGAAGATGGCTAAATGGAGACAAGTTGATAGATAGGTGTAATAAGTAGGAGGATAGGAAGAATATATTAGTGTGTAAATGGAGAAGGCTATAATAATGAACCAACTTTGCACAAGATCATTCCATTTGTCACTATATACATGCACCAAAGCATTAATTACCTGAAGATAAACATAAAGCTAAATAGGGAATGGTACGAGAATGCAAATTTCATCATTACAAATTTCTAGAAAGTTTAAATCTAGAAATTATTATGTTAAGAGGGTAACTATACTAATAACAAGGGGTTGCTAATCAGTGATTAGATACCACCAAAATCATTGAACCTTTATTACATGTAATTGTGGGTGATTAACATAAACTTGATGATTCTTAACATGTTGAAACTTTATTGCACATGTTATACCCAGTTATAACTACAATGGTAGTAAGGGGTTGCAATATTTTATATGAATAATCTAGTTCTATTATTTGCATAATATCTCACACTTTCACCACCATGATTGAAAGTAATAAAGATTTGAATTGTAAGCAACCATCAAATTTATATTACTTTGTTATTTACTCACGCCATTACAATCCCATTATTCTCATTATAATTGTCATTGAATATGACAAGTTAGAAAAATTAAAGATCTAATAAAATGATATTGATATCTTTTATACATCTACCTAAAATAAAAAATATATCAATCTAAAACATCTAACTTGAATCACAAATCTAATATAAACACTTGATTTTTTTTTAAATATACTTAAGATTTATATACTTATTTAAGACAACTAAAATACCCACAAATGGTAGAAAAACAAGTCCCTACGCTACTCAAATATACATGCACATATGATGCAAGAACAAATCGCTACGATGCATCAATCCACAACTCAATTAAATCAAGAACAAAATATTTTTCACAAGCTAAGTTTCCAAGATTCAACTTGGAAACCAGTTGGATAACAGCATGTTAAGAACACCCAATAAGGAATAAATCCAGAAAAAGGAGTTTTATTAAAGTATAAAGATACCTAAATTATCCTCTCATCCCATGAGAGCAAAATTAGGTAATGCAAAATACCACTCATCTAATTTCATAGAATGCTTGGCTTATTGTTCCGAATTGAAGACCTTATTTAGTGCAGTTGATAAATTGAGCTGTTGGTTGAGCCAAAATGAAGGTAAATGTTATTGAGTGGATTGGGACCAACCATGATCACTTTGACCATGATCTCTATGTTGAGAAGTATGACAACTATCACGTCTACAAGCATTTCGACTTTTTTCATGCTAACACCCTTAAATAGGAATTGGCCCCTATTTAAATGAGGAGACATTGATGGTACTTTGACAACCATATAAGGGATATTGCTTTAGTGGTCAAGAGGAACTTGCAAATAGGCCACCTCAAGTGCAAATTTAATAGCCCACACTTGTATCTACATTAAAACAATGGAACATGTCATATATTTAAAATACATGGAAAAATGACTATCAATATTACACCCAAAAAAAAGTTAAGGAGTTTCTATCTTTCCAAATACTAAATATTACTTCCACTCTAAAACAATGCTAGATTAGGGTATATTTAGTAGGAATTTTGGGTCAATCTCTTGAGAGGATCATATGCTAACAAAAAGACTCAAGTCTAAAGGGTTTAAAAAAATCATGAATTCAAATCCAAGAACAAAAAAATGTGTTTTGAGAGTTTTCAAATTCTTATAAAAGTGGTAGCCATGAAATTAGAAGTGTCCAAATAAATAATTTTGGAGCCAATAAAAAGGACTTGATAAATAATATACTAGGAAAATGAGCAAGCTTTAGCTCAATAATATTGCATTCATGTCTTTTTGTGTCTTGTGCCATAGGAAATTAAGACACATGTCATGATCTCATTTAATCATATCCAGGGTTGCATCTAGGGTTTGATTTCTCATTGTATATTACATAATAATAATCAATCATTATTCATTTTTGCATCTAATGAAATCTCAAACTTTATACTGAATCAATTGTTTCTCTCTTCTATGATAGGGTGTTTTAATTGCAAGTGATCTTTGGACAATTGTGAGGGCTCAATCATCAACTCCAATAAAATATAAAGGAAGGAGGACTTAAGATCTCCTCATAAATATCATTGTGCAAGAAAGCACTCTTCACATTCATCTAGAAAACTAACCATATTTTAAATGCAACAATATTTGAAAGGATAAGCGTATAGGATCCATATTGGCTATAAGGGAAAAGGTCTTAGAGTAGTCCATACTTTCAACCTATGAGAACTCTAAGACCTTAGCTACAATACAAGCCTTGTACCTTTTGTGAGAGATGAATCAAATAAAATGAAAATGAAAATAAAACAATAAGAACCAAACTTCAAATAAAATCACAAACTCTCACCTTCTAATTGAGCTCAATAACAATTTGCATCAAAATAATGAAAAATCATAGATGCTAAACCAATAGAAATCACCATTATGGATGGAGTGGATGTGCTCAAACAATTTGGAATATTTGTTGCTCATTGTTGTAACATCTATTTTCTCAATTTGGGATGGTGAAAATAGAAGATTAAGCTCCAATTTATTTTAAAAATGAGAGGAAATTGAATGGTGGGGATTTAAGCTTGAACTATGAGTTGGATCCATGAATGGTTGATGTGATGGGGAGATTAGAAATCAATTTGGTAATTGGATGGAGGTGACTAGGTAGTTGACTCATTTGATTGGTGAGTTGATAAGTATTCATTTTATTTTAATTAATTTGTGATCTTGAGTTGACAAATTGATTGACTTGTCAATGGGTTTGTTTGGTGAGTTAGCTAAATTGATTATTTAGTAACTATTTTGATTGGAAAGTTAACCTATGAGGTTTAATTTAGGCTTTAAGGTAATTTAATTATGCATAATTTAATTATTCATAATTTAGATTTATATCCAAAGTAAATTAATTCAATATACCATATTATTTAATGAATACAATTGTGATAAAGTAATGGACTTAGGGTAAGATTATTTATTTTAATGGATTTAGGAGGTGGTAATTGCATTAAATTTTAACATGAGATGATATTACAAAAAAATGTATACATGATTTTAGTATATGTATTTTTTCCCTAATTTAAATGGTGTTGCAACTACAAGAAGCAATTTCATTTCAAAGAAAGTATATACGGACATAGGGTGTGTCAATATTGATGAAAGATAATGCTCCACGCATCAAAGGTTATGGTTTGACTGATTGGATTGATCAAATCGATCAAATTGAATAACTAATTAGAGTATGTGCATTGAAATGAGGGACCAAAGAGGATTCAAAAGTGTCCACTTTTTTTCTTCCGAAATCAATAAAAAGTAATCTTAGATGAAAAATTGAAGATAGATAAGTGGGCCATTCATTATCATGAGAGATGGGTTCTTGTGAACTACTACTCATGAAATGTGGGTCAATGAGTTTGACTCAAAAAACTACGTAGTTGAATCCTGACAACAATATCATAATTTGAAACGCTGTGGAAAAATACCTCCTTATCAATTGATGGGCTAAAGGGGGTCTATAATGAATGGTTCATAAGGCACAACACTTGTTGAAGGTTTTGCAAATGGGGTTGCAAGCTAAGCAGTCTTAACCTTGGGGAAAACTCCACGTGGTTAAGCGCACTTGAGTTGCAGTAGTATTGGGATGGGTGACCTCCTAGGAAGGCCCAATGCTTCACCTCTGTGAGCATCACCTAGATGCAATGAGTGCTAAGTGGGCCATTCATTATCATGAGAAATGGGTTCTTGTGAACCACTACTCATGAAATATGGGTCAATGAGTTTGACTCAAAAAACTACACGGTTGAATCCTAATAGCAATATCATAAATTGAAGATAGTCATGCTCAAATATTGAAGATGCAACAAAAATAAGAGTCACAGTTCTCAAAATCTACTTTCTAAACAATTTAAAAATAATAATAATGGAGATTAAGAAGTTCAAATAGGGGGAGTACACAAAGTGCTCTTATTTTCTCAAAAAATATAATATAGCACGTCTAGTGTGCTTCCCCTAAAATGTTTCTAAAGCCTCACCCTTTAAACAAAGCAAGTGTAAGATCAATTAAACTATATATAAAGTAGTTAGGAAGACAAGGTAGTTACTCTATTATAAAATGTAATTGAAGTGAATCTACATTCATCAAACAATATACTAACTACTATTTGTCTCCAAGCCATCCATGGAAGAATTAAAGCAGACTACCAAGTCATGTACTAACTTGATGATACAAAAGATGGAGAAGGATAAAGTGGCCAACTATGAGCTAAAAGATAAAGTGGTGTATCTCATTGCTTACAATAAGAACTTAGTTAATCTTAGTGATCCTTCCATTGCAACATCATCTTCACAATTCATCCAAGATACAAAGAAGAAAATACATACTAGTAGAGACTTAGGGGATATTGTGGGGGCTACCTATGCATGGAATGCAAAATTATCATTGCTAGGACATCCTAGGTGATGGAGGAAGTGGTCCCTGCTTGTGATAAGTTCATTAAAGAGGAATACACTATGAAAACATTGGAGAAGAGCATGGATGAAGAGTCAACAACTATTGAAATAGAATAACCTCGCAATATTGAGATGGTAAAGATCCGGACTTCCAAACATTGGTGAATGAAGGTATGTTGGATGGAAAAGAATTATACATAACTAAAATTGTAGGGAAGCCTATAAGTTTAGGAGAATTTTTTAATGATTACAAGGAAATATTACAAACATGTAATATTGTATAGAATGCTTTGACAAATATGGGGCATGAGATTGAATGTAATTTGTATAATGACTAGAATGCATTTAATTTTGCAGACTCTAAAAGATTAGCTTGACAATGTGATTAAGGGAGAGTCTCATAAAGGTGGAGATTGACTCTTCTATTTTTAGATTTATGAGAATATGGATAACTTGTGAGGTTTTAGAGAAGAATCTAGATGGATATAAGCAAGTACATGAATATTTATTGTACATTTTCATTGAAGTTGACATTCATTTTGTTCACTTCAATGGTTTAAATCCTAACACCATGAAAATTGTAGAGGATAAGTTCATTGTATACTTGTAGAAGCAATTGCAACAAGATGTTGGATAGAACTAAGAGTGCACAAGCTTTGTGACACCCATTTGCACATCCAATTTTGACTAAAATGTAATTAAAGAAGAATAAAAAGGAAAAGTCAATGTGAGTCCTCACATTGTAATGTATTATGTCTTATATGTGTCTTTTGGATGGACTAACTTGTAGTCTTCCATATCCGAGTGACCTATAAATATGCATTTGTAACACATTGTAAGGGTTGGAAACCCTTGAAACCACTTTGAAATACAATATACCAAATTTTGTTCCACATTTTAAGTTTTTATTTTTATTGCATTTTCTAATGCTAAACTATTTTTTTCCATTTTTCATGTATTTAATTCAACTAATGTTTGATGAATTTGATATGTATTTTACATTAGTGATGCCTTGCTAATGGTGAGGTGTTTTGTGTAGTCATCCTAAACACATTTAGAGGCTGAAGACCCATTTTGATTCTTCAACCTAAGGTCCAATTTGGGCTTAATAAACACTACAAGCAATAGGGGATTAGGTTGGATATTCATTAAACTCTGGGAGGGCACATTCATAATTATGTTTACATTACTTCTACCTCAAATTCACACATGGGGAAAACTCCACATGGTTAAGCACACTTCTGAGTTGGAGGAGCATTGGGATGGTGATCTCCAGAAGGCCTGCTAATGTTTCACCCCGGGAGCATCACCTAGATGCAATGAGTGCTAAGTACATTCATTATCATGAGAAATGGGTTCTTGTGAACCACTACTCATGAAATATGGGTCAATGAGTTTGACTCAAAAACTACACGCTTGAATCCTAATAGCAATATCATAAATTGGAAGATAGTCATGCTCAAATATTGAAGATGCAACAAAATAAGAGTAATAGCTTCTCAAAATCTACTTTCTAAACAATTTTTTTTGGGGTTAAGAGCTAAATAGGGAGTACAATATGCTCATTTTCTCGTAATATAATATAGCACATCTAGTGTAAGCCTCTAAATGTTTCTAAAGCCTCACCCTTAAACAAAGTAAGTAAGATCAATTAAACTATATATAAAGTGAAAGTTAGAAGACAAGGTAGTTACTATGTTATAAATGTAATTGAAGTGAATCCACATTCATCAAACAATATACTAACTATATTTGTCTCAAGCCATCCACATGGAAGAATTAAAGTGCATCAACAAGTCATAAAACAACTCTTGATGATACAAAGATGGATAAGGATAAAGTGCCAACTATGAGCTAAAAGATAAAGTGTATCTCATTGCTTACATTAAGAACTTAGTTGATCCTAGTGATGCTTCCATTGCAACACCATCTTCACAATTTATCCAAGATACAAAGAAGAAAATACCTACTACTAGAGACTTAGGGGATATTGTGGGGGCTACCTTTGCATGGAATGCAAAATTATTGCTAGGACATATGGTGATGAAGGAAGTGGTACCTACTTGTGATAAATTCATTAAAGAGGAAGAAACTATGAAAACATTAGAAAAGAGCATGGATGAAGAGTCAACAAATATTGAAATATATTGCCCTCACAATATTGAGATGGTAAAGATGGACTTCCAAACATTGGTGAATAAAGGTATATTGAATGTAAAATAATTATACATCACCAAAATTGGAGGAAAGCCAATAAGTTTAGGAGAATTTTTTAATGATTACAAGGAAAGATTACAAACATGTAATATCACATAGAATGCTTTGACATATATGCATAATTTTGGGCATGAGATTGAATGTAATTTGTATAATGACTAGAATGCATTTAATTTTGCATACACTCTAAAAGACTTGTTTGACAATGTGATTAAGGGAGAGTTTCATAAAGGTGGAAATTTTGGTTCTTATATTTTTAGACTTAATGAGAATATGGACAACTTGTGAGGTTTTAGAGAAGAATTTGGGTGGATATAAGCAAGTACATGAAGATTTATTGTACATTTTCATTGAAGTTGACATTCATTTTGTTCACTTCAATGGTTTAAATCCTAACACCATGAAAATTGTAGAGGATAAGTTCATTGTATACTTGTAGAAGCAATTGCAACAAGATGTTGGATAGAACTAAGAGTGCACAAGCTTTGTGACACTCATTTGCACATCCAATTTTGACTAAAATGTAATTAAAGAAGAATAAAAAGGACAAGTCAATGTGAGTCCTCACATTGTAATGTATTATGTCTTATATGTGTCTTTTGGATGGACTAACTTGTAGTCTTCCATATCCGAGTGACCTATAAATATGCATTTGTAACACATTGTAAGGGTTGGAAACCCTTGAAACCACTTTGTAAGTACAATATAACAAATTTTGTTTGATATTTTAAGTTCTTATTTTTATTGCATTTTCCAAACTCGAACTATTATTTTCCATTTTTTCATGTATTTAATTCAACTAATTTTTGATGAATTCAATATGTGTTTTACATCACCCATGCCTCGCTAATGGTGAGGTGTTTTGTGTGATTAACCTAAACACATTTAGAGGTAGAAGAATCATTTAGATTCTTCAACCTAAGGTCCACTTTGGGCTCAATAGGCACCACAAGAAATAGGGGATTAGATTGGAATTCATTAGACTCTAGGAGGGCACATTCATAATTATGTCTACATTACTTCTACCTCAAATTCACACACGGGGAAAACTCCACATGGTTAAGCGCACTTGAGTTGGAGTAGTATTGGGATGGGTGACCTCCTAGGAAGGCCCAATGCTTCACCTCTGTGAGCATCACCTAGATGCAATGAGTGCTAAGTGGGCCATTCATTATCATGAGAAATGGGTTCTTGTGAACCACTACTCATGAAATATGGGTCAATGAGTTTGACTCAAAAAACTACACGGTTGAATCCTAATAGCAATATCATAAATTGAAGATAGTCATGCTCAAATATTGAAGATGCAACAAAAATAAGAGTCACAGTTCTCAAAATCTACTTTCTAAACAATTTAAAAATAATAATAATGGAGATTAAGAAGTTCAAATAGGGGGAGTACACAAAGTGCTCTTATTTTCTCAAAAAATATAATATAGCACGTCTAGTGTGCTTCCCCTAAAATGTTTCTAAAGCCTCACCCTTTAAACAAAGCAAGTGTAAGATCAATTAAACTATATATAAAGTAGTTAGGAAGACAAGGTAGTTACTCTATTATAAAATGTAATTGAAGTGAATCTACATTCATCAAACAATATACTAACTACTATTTGTCTCCAAGCCATCCATGGAAGAATTAAAGCAGACTACCAAGTCATGTACTAACTTGATGATACAAAAGATGGAGAAGGATAAAGTGGCCAACTATGAGCTAAAAGATAAAGTGGTGTATCTCATTGCTTACAATAAGAACTTAGTTAATCTTAGTGATCCTTCCATTGCAACATCATCTTCACAATTTATCCAATATACAAAGAAGAAAATAAATACTAGTAGAGACTTAGGGGATATTGTTGGGGCTACCTATGCATGGAATGCAAAATTATCATTGCTAGGACATCCTAGGTGATGGAGGAAGTGGTCACTGCTTGTGATAAGTTCATTAAAGAGGAATACGCTATGAAAACATTGGAGAAGAGCATGGATGAAGAGTCAACAACTATTGAAATAGAATAACCTCGCAATATTGAGATAGTAAAGATCCAGACTTCCAAACATTGGTGAATGAAGGTATGTTGGATGGAAAAAGAATTATGCATCACTAAAATTGTAGGGAAGCCTATAAGTTTAGGAGGAATTTTAATGATTACAAGGAAATACAAACATGTAATATTGTATAGAATCTTTGACAAATATGGGGCATGAGATTGAATGTAATTGTATAATAAGGCTACAGAATGCATTTAATTTGCAGAGACTCTAAAGAGATTAGTTTGACAATGTGATTAAAGGGAGAGTCTCATAAAGGTGAAGTTGACTCTTCTATTTTTTAGATTTATGAGAATATGGATAACTTGTTAGGTTTAGAAGAATCTAGATGGATATAAGCTTAAGTACATGAATATTTATTGTACATTTTCATTGGGGATTGACATTCATTTTGTTTGCTGATGGTTTTAAGAAATCTAACACCATAAAGAAAATTGTAGAGGATAAATTCATTGTATACTCATAAAAGCAATTGCAACAAGATTTTGGATAGAACTAAGAGTGCACAAGCTTTGTGACATTCATTTGCACATCCAATTTTGACCAAAATCAAATTAAAGAGTATAATATAAAGGACAAGTCAAAGTGACTATTCACATTCTAATGTATTATGTCTTATATGTGTCTTTTGGATGGACTAACTTGTAGTCTTCCACATCCAAGTGACCTATAAATATGCATTTGTAACACATTGTAAGGGTTGGAAACCCTTGAAACCACTTTGAAGTACAATATACCAAATTTTGTTCCATATTTTAAGTTTTTATTTTTATTGCATTTTCTAACTCTAAACTATTTTTTTCCATTTTTCATGTATTTAATTCAACTAATGTTTGATGAATTTGATATGTATTTTACATCAGTGATGTCTTGCTAATGGTGAGGTGTTTTGTGTAGTCATCCTAAACACATTTAGAGGCTGAAGACCCATTTTGATTCTTCAACCTAAGGTCCAGTTTGGGCTCAATAAACACTACAAGCAATAGGGGATTAGGTTCGATATTCATTAAACTCTGGGAGGGCACATTCATAATTATGTCTACATTACTTCACCTCCAAATTCACACATTAGGGGAAAACTCTCACATGGTTAAGCACCTTGAGTTGGAGTAGTATTGGGATGGGTGACCTCCCAGTGGCCTTTACTCTGTGAGCATCACCTAGATGCAATAGGTGCTAAATTAGGCCATTCATTATCATGAGAAATGGGTTCTTGTGAACCACTACTCATGAAATATGGGTCAATGAGTTTGACTAAAAAAACTACACAGTTGAATCCTAATAGCAATATCATAAATTGAAGATAGTCATGCTCAAATATTGAAGATGCAACAAAAATAAGAGTCACAGTTCTCAAAATCTACTTTCTAAACAATTTTTTTTAAATAATGGAGATTAAGAAGTTCAAATGGGGAGTACACAGTACTCTTATTTTCTCAAAAATATAATATAGCACATCTGATTGTGCTTCCCTAAAAATGTTTCTACAAGCCTCACCCTTTAAACAAAGCAAATTGTAAGATAAATTAAACTATATATAAAGTAGTTAGGGAAGACAAGGTAGTTACTATGTTATAAAATGTGGTGAAGTGAATCCACATTCATCAAACAATATACTAGCTATGTTGTCTCGAAGCCATCCATGGAAAAGTGCTTGACCTACCAAGTCATGTACTAACTTGATGATACAAAAGATGGAGAAGGATAAAGTGGCCAACTATGAGCTAAAAGATAAAGTGGTGTATCTCATTGCTTACAATAAGAACTTAGTTAATCTTAGTGATCCTTCCATTGCAACATCATCTTCACAATTCATCCAAGATACAAAGAAGAAAATACATACTAGTAGAGACTTAGGGGATATTGTGGGGGCTACCTATGCATGGAATGCAAAATTATCATTGCTAGGACATCCTAGGTGATGGAGGAAGTGGTCCCTGCTTGTGATAAGTTCATTAAAGAGGAATACACTATGAAAACATTGGAGAAGAGCATGGATGAAGAGTCAACAACTATTGAAATAGAATAACCTCGCAATATTGAGATGGTAAAGATCCGGACTTCCAAACATTGGTGAATGAAGGTATGTTGGATGGAAAAGAATTATACATAACTAAAATTGTAGGGAAGCCTATAAGTTTAGGAGAATTTTTTAATGATTACAAGGAAATATTACAAACATGTAATATTGTATAGAATGCTTTGACAAATATGGGGCATGAGATTGAATGTAATTTGTATAATGACTAGAATGCATTTAATTTTGCAGACTCTAAAAGATTAGCTTGACAATGTGATTAAGGGAGAGTCTCATAAAGGTGGAGATTGACTCTTCTATTTTTAGATTTATGAGAATATGGATAACTTGTGAGGTTTTAGAGAAGAATCTAGATGGATATAAGCAAGTACATGAATATTTATTGTACATTTTCATTGAAGTTGACATTCATTTTGTTCACTTCAATGGTTTAAATCCTAACACCATGAAAATTGTAGAGGATAAGTTCATTGTATACTTGTAGAAGCAATTGCAACAAGATGTTGGATAGAACTAAGAGTGCACAAGCTTTGTGACACCCATTTGCACATCCAATTTTGACTAAAATGTAATTAAAGAAGAATAAAAAGGAAAAGTCAATGTGAGTCCTCACATTGTAATGTATTATGTCTTATATGTGTCTTTTGGATGGACTAACTTGTAGTCTTCCATATCCGAGTGACCTATAAATATGCATTTGTAACACATTGTAAGGGTTGGAAACCCTTGAAACCACTTTGTAAGTACAATATAACAAATTTTGTTTGATATTTTAAGTTCTAATTTTTATTGCATTTTCCAAACTCGAACTATTATTTTCCATTTTTTCATGTATTTAATTCAACTAATGTTTGATGAATTCAATATGTGTTTTACATCACCCATGCCTCACTAATGGTGAGGTGTTTTGTGTGATTAACCTAAACACATTTAGAGGTAGAAGAATCATTTAGATTCTTCAACCTAAGGTCCACTTTGGGCTCAATAGGCACCACAAGAAATAGGGGATTAGATTGGAGATTCATTAGACTCTAGGAGGGCACATTCATATTTATGTCTGCATTACTTCTACCTCAAATTCACAATCTTTTTTAGAGGTATTTAAGCTTCTTGAGGGGGATGATGCCATGAAAGAATAAGGCATTTCTTTAGTTAAGAATCACACTTGGGATCTTATCCTCCTTCCAAAAAAGGGGAACTTGTTCTATGCAAGTGAATCCATCACACAAAATTCACTATAGATGGGCCAATGGATAAGTTCAAGGCACAATTTGTTGTGAAAACAATTATCATGTTTTTGGTGTTGATTACTTACAACTCCTACACTTATTACAAAGATGAGACCTCTCTATTTTACACTTGTTATCATACCAACACATCACGTAAATATTCACATGCATTACATTCAAGAGTTTATCCTTGGATGAGTCATTGATTCTACTATTACTTGTCTTCCAAATAGGCTATCTACATCTTCACCATACCCTTGACAAAACTAAGGTCTCTTCATTTATGAGTCTTACTGCAAAGACTACCTTGTCCTCTATATTTAAACATTATTCATTTTAAAGTCACTCAATCAATAATAACTTCACACTTCATCTACATTAAAAATAAATATATTTTTACTATCCAAAACTTACATTTGAATTATTAAACCAAATGATATTCTAAAATAACTCATATTTATACATTTAACTTTTTAAATGATATATTTCATAAATATAAAAATAAAATATATCATATTAAATTTAATCTAATTAAATGTATATATATGAATTATTTTAAAATATCATCTGATTTAATAATCAAATGTAAATATTGGTTAAAAAATATATATTTATTTTTAATGTAGATGAGATTTTGGTTGACTGAATTTAAAATGAATAACGGTAAATTTTCACCTTGATGATGTTTAAGAATAACTTTTCAACAACAGAAAAAAATTGGACTCACACAAAAGAACCGAGGACAGGAGTTTGGGTACTCAAATACTATAGCTCATTAATGAACAAATATTAAAAAGTCTAACGATAATTAAAGCATTAGCACGCCTAAATTAATACCTGGTGAGGTTATGACTGGATTCCACACTCATAGCAACTTGAAGAAGAAAATAGAATGAAATAGAA